>VMDR010001674.1:0-116024 GCA_007922815.1 Macrotus californicus
TTCAGTGTGGGTGATCCACCCATTTGTAAACATTCATTTGTCACATGGTACATTCCATCTCAATTCCATGACATTATGGGCAATTTCTAAAAATTTTCATACAGTAAAATCTACTCTTTGTAGTGTACAGATCTATAATTTTTCAACAAATTACACAAACTGATGTTGCAATGTTGAACCAGCCTTGCATTCCTGGGATAAGTTCCATTTAGTTGTGATTTGTTATCATTTTAATATATTGCTGGGTTAAATCTGCTAATTATTTGTTGAGGAATTTCATATCAATGTTCATGTGGAATATTGGTCTGTAGTTTTCTTTTCTTGTAAAGCCTTTCTCTGGTTTTGGTATCAGGATAAATCTGTCCTCATATAGTGAATTGGAAAGTACCTCTCCTGTTTTATTTTCCTAAAAAGGTTGTATAGAATGAATAAGATTTCTTCCTTTATTGTTTGGTAGAATTCACCATTGAAACCATCTAGGCATGAAACTTTCTTTGTTGGAAGACTTTCATTGCATATTCCATCTCTGATCTATCTAGCACTACTCACTTTATCTATTTCTTCTTGAGCTTTGGTAGCTTGCTATAAAGCTAAACATATATATATATCATTCAACTCAACAATCCAGCTCCTAGATATTTACCCAAGTGAATTGAAAACTTATGTTCATA
Organism: Macrotus californicus; assembly: GCA_007922815.1. Classification (NCBI taxonomy): domain Eukaryota; kingdom Metazoa; phylum Chordata; class Mammalia; order Chiroptera; family Phyllostomidae; genus Macrotus; species Macrotus californicus. The sequence goes on from VMDR010001674.1 coordinate 672, forward strand.
CCAAAACCTTTTAATTCAGAAGTTCATGGCAATTTGTAGGACACACTATAGGAATATCTGAGAATGGCAACCCCTTGGTGTCAATTCCCAGGGCTTCCAGACCAGACACCCTAGCCTTTGGTCACTACTGGACACCTAACCCAGGATGGCCTACACAGAAGAGTACCTGGCTCGCCTGGACCAATCAGAGACCTTTTATAGAATTTGGAACCTGAGTGGCTTTCCTGTAATGGGCAGACTCAGGTGTTGTGGGTGATGGTGGAGGTAGTGGGGAGCCATGTTTTCTGCCATGTGGTTGCAGGAAACAGAAGAACCTGGGGAATATTAGATTAGGCACAGGGAAAGAGACTGGGAGAGAGAGCTAAACCACAAGATTTGACCGCCAAATTTCCCTGTGCATTTCTGTCCTGAGCTCTGGGACACACCCCAGGCCAGATTCTCTTGGAAAAAGTTGAGTCAGGTTTCTATTACTTGAAGCAGAGATGGTTCTAATGCTCAAATGTGTCTCCTTGACAATTTGTTTTCTTCTAGAGAGGAGTTTTCCCATATCACTGTCACTTTCTCTCAACTGGCTTCCTCCTCCTCAGTGTAAGTGGTGAGCTACTGAGGTGAAACCATGCCACACAGCTCCCCACTGTTTCATAAAGTGAGATAAATCCACCCTGACTTACTGCAGGGAGGATTTTGCTTGGAGAGGGTACTCAAAGGAACACCTGGACAAGGATATTATAAGAGGGGACACTTAGCCCAAAGGTCATCTGACTTTTGGGCTAAGATACATCAAAGAGTGACAATAATCCTTGGGATAAAGATTTGGGATTTTTGTCTCCCAAGAATTAAAAAAACAAACTGGTTACCTGGAAGGTGTTAAGGTGTTCTTGAGAACTATTATTATTATTATTATTATTATTATTATCTTTATTGATTTATTTTGCTTTTTTGTTTTTCTTTTTTAAATTATATTTTATTGATTATGCTATTACAGTTGTCTCAGATTTTACCCCTTTGTCCCCCTCCTCCCAGCAACCCCTACTTCCTCAGACTATCCCCACACCATTGTTCTTGTCCATGGGTCATGCATGTAAGTTCTTTGGCTACTCCATTTCCTATACCGTACTTTACATCCCCTTGGCTATTCTGTAATTACCTATTTATACTTTTTAATCCCCTCACCTCTTCACCCTTTCCCCCACACCTCCCTCCCATCTGGCAACCATCAAAATGCTCTCCATATCCATGACTCTGTCTCTGGTCTTCTTGTTTGCTTAGTTTGTTTTTAGATTCAATTATTGATAGATGTGTATTTATTGCCATTTTATTGTTCATAGTTTTGATCTTTTTAAAAAAATAAATCCCTTTAAAATTGTATATAATAGTGGTTTGGTGATGATGAACTCCTTTAGTTTTTTCTTGTCTGGGAAGCCCTTTATCTGCCCTTTGATTCTAAATGACAGCTTTGCTGGGTGGAGAAATCTTGACTCTAGGTCCCTGCTTTTCATGACTTTGAATATTTCTTGCCAACCCCTTCTAGCCTACAAAGTTTCTTTTGAGAAATCAATTGACAGTGTTATCGGAACTCCCCTAAAGGTAACTAACTGTTTTTCTCTTGCTGCTTTAAAGATTCTCTCTTTATCATTACCTTTGGCATTTTAATTATGATGTGGCTTGGAGTGGGCCTCTTATCACTCATCTTGTTTGGGACTCTCTGTGTTTCCTGGATTTGCTTGTCTATTTCCTTCACCAAATTAGGGAAGTTTTCTTTCACTATTTTTTCAAATACATTTCCAATTTCTTGCTTTTTCTCTTCTCCTTCTGGCACTCCTATGATGTGAATGTTGGAACACTTTCAGTTGTCCCAGAGGCTGCTCACACCATCTTCATTTATTTGTGTTCTTTTTTACTTCTTCTTGTTCTGATTGGTTAATTTTTGTTTCCTTAGGTTCCAAATCATTGATTTGATTCTTGGCTTCTTCCACTGTACTGTTGTTTCCCTGTAAATTATTCTTTATTTCAGTTAGTGTATCCTTTGTTTCTGATTGGATATTTGTTATGGTTTTGAGGTCATCACTAAGTTCCTTGAGCATCCTTATAACCAGTGTTTTGAACTGTGCATCTAATAGATTGCTTATTTCCATTTTGTTTTGTTCTTTTCCTGGAGTTTTGATTTATCCTTTCATTTGGGCCATGTTTTTTTGTCTCCTTGTTTTGGCAGCCTCCCTGTGTTTGTTTCTATGTATTAGGTAGAGCTGCTTTGACTCCGTGTCTTGGTAGCATGGCCTAATGTAGTAGGTGTCCTGTAGGGTCCAGTGGCACAGCCTCCCCTATCACCCAAGCTGAGTGCTCAAGGTACGCTCTTCGTGTGGGCGTGAGATGCACCCTCCTCTTGTAGTTAAGCCTTTATTGATGTTGGCAGGTAAATGGGAGTGGTTTACCCGGACCAGTCAGCTGCACATGATGGGAGACTCGAAAGTTGGAAAATTTTAATTTAAGTAATAGCTAATAAGCTTAGTAATCCATGCATGTAAAAGCTATTGTTCCAGGAACTGAAGGTATGACCCACCTTGATTCCAGGAGACCATAAGCAATTCCACCTTTGTGTCTCAGGAAGACTGCAAGCAATTCAAGATGGTATTTGAGCCATTGTACTCCAGAGTGAGATGACCACTGCCCAGGACACAGCTAAAGACACCACCCAGGGCAACAATGCTGCAGTTTTTTTAATCCACGTAACTTTTCCCTGAATTCCAAACCCCTTACCTACACTTTGTTCTCCTTATAAAATGGGCCATTTTAAAATGGAATTCAAGAGACTTGTGGCCAAGATGGAGGCATACGTAGACATACTATACCTCCTTGCACAACCAAAAGAAAGACAACAACAAATTGAAAAGCAAAAAACAACCAGAACTGACAGAAAACTGAACTGTATGGAAGTCTGACAACCAAGGAGTTAAAGAAGAAACATTCATCCAGACTGGTAGGAGGGGTGGAGACAGGCAGCAGCTGGAGGACCAGGGCAGGCAAGGCTGCGGCTTGTGGGCAAGGCAGCAGCTGGTGGACCCAGTGAGGTGGCAGATTGCAGACTGGGTGGTCCCACATTCCCGTGCACTTAAACTCAGAGGAACAACGGGGAGCAAGACAGACTGTGCAACCCAGACTTCCAGTGCGGGGAAATAAAGCCTCAAACCTCTGATTGAAAACATCTGTGGGGGTTGAGGTGGCAGCGGGAGATACTCCCAGCCTCACAGGAGAGTTCATTGGAGAGACCCACAGGGTCCTAGAACCTACACAAACCCACCCACCCGGGAATCAGCACCAGAAGGGCCCAATTTGCTTGTGAGTAATAGGGGAAGTGACTGAAAACAGAGAGCGGAGCAAGTGGCACTGTTCCCTCTCAGACCCCTCCCCCACATACAGCATCACAACGCAGTGATGTGAGTTGCCCCACCCTGGTGAACACCTAAGGCTCCGCCCCTTACTACATAACAGGCATGCCAAGACCAAAAAAAAAAAAAAAGATTAGCCCAAATAAAAGAACAGATCAAAGCTCCAGAAAAAATACAACTAAGCGACAAAGAGATAGCCAACCTATCACAGTTCAAAACACTAGTAATCAGGATGCTCATGGAATTGGTTGAATATGGTTGCAAATTAGTTGAAAAAAATGAAGGCTGTGCTGGGTGAAATAAAGGAAAATGTACAGGGAACCAACAGTGATGGGAAGGAAATCAGGATTCAAATCAATGGTGTGGACCAGAAGGAAGAAAGAAACATTCAACCAGAACACAATGAAGAAAAAGAATTCAAAAAAATGACGAGGGTCTTAGGAACCTCCAGGACATCTTTAAACATCCCAAATTCCAAGTAATAGGAGTACCAGAAGGAGAAGAGGAAGAGCAAGAAACTGAAAACTTATTTGAACAAATAATGAAGGAGAACTTCCCCAATCTGGCAAAGGAAGTAGACTTCCAGGGAGTCCAGGAAGCTCAGAGAGTCCCAAAGAAGTTGGACCCAAGGAGGAACACACCAAGGCACATCATAATTACATTAGCCAAGATGAAAGATGAAGAGAGAATCTTAAAAGCAGCAAGAGAAAAGGAAACAGCTACCTACAAAGGAGTGCCCAGAAGTCTGTCAGCTGATTTCTCAAAAGAAACCTTACAGGCCAGAAGAGGCTGGAAAGAGGTATTCCAAGTCATGAAAGGCAAGAACGTACATCCAAGATTACTCTCTCCAGCCAAGCTATGGTTTAGAATGGAAGGGCAGATAAAGTGCTTCCCAGACAAGGTCAAGTTAAAGGAGTTCCTCATCACCAAGCCCTTATTATATGAAATGTTAAAGGGACTTATCTAAGAAAAAGAAGATCGAAAATAGGAACAGTAAAATGACAACAAACTCAGTTATTAACAACCACACCTAAAACAAAAATAAAAACAAAAACAAACTAAGCAAACAACTAAAACAGGAACAGAATCACAGAAATGGAGATCACATGGAAGGTTATCAGCGGGGAAGTGGAAGGGGATGAAATGGGGAAAAGGTACAGAGAATAAGTAGCATTAATGGTAGGTAGAAGATAGACAGGGGGAGGTTAAGAATAGTATAGGAAATGTAGAAGCCAAAGAACTTATATGTATGACCCATGGACATGAACTAAAGGGGGGAATGTGGGTGGGAGGGGGTGTGCAGGGCAGAGGGGAATAAAGGGGTGAAAATGGGACAACTGTAATAGCATAATCAATAAAATATATTTACAAAAATAAGTAAAATGGAATTCAAGAGGTCTGTTAGGGTACATATCTGCTGTCTTCTCAGATCTTCTACCATCTGAATAAAGTGCCCATAAAGATTCAATTCCTGTCTCTGCTTATTGGATCTGGTAGGTGACAGGCAGCACAAACATCGGCTTTTGTGGTTTCACAAGGACTGGCTGTGACCACTGACCACCAACCTCCACATTCCACCCCCCATGGAGGATCAGCTGTGCAGGAGCAAGGTGGAGTTGCTCTGATGTGGTCTGTAGTTGTCCACTGGCTGTACAGGGTCTGGGGTTTCCTGGATGGTGCAGGCCAAGGTCAGCCCTGACCTGTGTTCTGCCTGGGGCCACCCTGCATGAGTTATAAAACAATCTGAGGTGGCTGCTACTTGTGCTGGGCTTGGAGATTCCTAGGCAAAGCTAAGCTGTGAATCTAGACTGGTTGCTGCTAGTGCTGTGTCTGGGGCCACTTAGCAAGAGGTATGAGGGCTGGGGGCTCATTGAGGCCGGCTGCTGCTTGTCTGAGAGGATTTAGGAAGTTGTGAAGTATGAGCCAAGACCAGCCATTCACATGGATAATTCACAGTTAACATTTGGGTTAGCTGGGTGGGATGGAGTCTCAGGGGATCTCCAGGGCAGGGCAAACAGTGTTAGTCTTGTTGATGGGGTCTCAGATAAGGCACCCACCTACCAGCTCTGTGGCTTTGTTAAGGGAGGGCTCAAAAGAAGGACAGTGGCTTCTGCCTACTTTTCTGTCTGGGAGAAAGCTGTCCCCCAGCTCTTGCCTTGATGCCAGACACTTCAGTTCCTCCCTGTATGCCACTGGTGCCTTTCAGGCTGCTACACCTGTGCCTGAGTTCAGAGGGAGTGAGTCTGAGTAAATCTTTGAGTAGTTTCTTTAAAGGGAACTGCTTGGTACTCCAGAAGTTTCTTCCACTGACTCAATCCCCGCTGGTTTTTGTAGCCAGAAGTTATAGGGACTTATCTTCTTGGCACTGGAATCTTGGATTTGGGGGCCTGATGTTGGGCTGAGACTCCTAGCTCCCAAGATATCCCTCCTGAGTTTTTATCCACCTCACGTGGATGTGGGACCAGCCCGTTCCACATCTCTGCCCCTCCTACCAGTCTGGATGGATGTGGTTTCTTTAATTCTGCAGTTGGCAGACTTCTGTTCAACTCAATCTCTGATGGTTCTGAGTTATGGTTGTTCTATACATTAGTTCTAATTTTGATGTGGTTGTTTGAGGAGGTGTGCCGTGTTTACCTATGCTGCCATCTTGACTGGAAGTCAAGAGCTCTTACTATTATTGTTGTCATCATCATTATTGTTATAACTAGACTTAACTGTGGACCTGCTTTTAGGTGGAATTAAATTAGACTTTGGCTCTTGCTGAAAAAATTAAGGAAACTAGAGTTATTTTTACCTCTTTATTAATAGAAAATTTTTTAAACCAAAGAAAAATGATTATCACTTGGTTTTCTAAGTAGCATAGAATGTTGTTTAAATAAATAGTTGAACCTTCCGGTTCCCTTTCCCATCGGATCCAAACACCGGTCTTGGTGGTCGTCAAAGGAGGAAAAGTAACACTGAAGCCGGCCTCATGCCTCTGGAGCGTGTGGGCTGGTTTCAAACAGGGTTAGTGTAGAAAAAAAAAATAAATAAATAAATAGTTGAATGTACTTTTGGGATGAACATGTCTATTCCTCGTTCTCTGGGGGGAAAATGTGTCCTTGTTTTTTGTACAGTTTCCTTTGCTGACAATAGGGATTCAGGTGTAGGAGAGCCTGCCCAAAGGATCTTGGTGACCTCCTGTCTGCACGCAGTTCACTAGGTGCCAGAAATGATGCTAAATTGAACTTGGCCTTGGTTACCTGAGAAAATGTAGATTTGTATTTCCAATGCTAGATAACTTCATTTTTTGTTGTTGTTTTAGATTTAGGAGCTGGCAGGAAACCTATAAGCTTTTGGTGCTTATAGGTTTCAGCTGCTATGATGCTAATGATTCACATACTTTTTAAAAATCCTGGAAACCTGCTGAAGGAGGAATTTCAAGGCACATTCTTTTTCTTGACAAATGTGTCATCTGAGAGGCTCAATGAGGCACTATTTTGTTTGTTTTTTTCCCTGAGGGTAGTGCATATTCCTCTTTATTTCTGAACACTTTTTTTCCTTAAAGAAATTGCAGAAGCTAGGAATTTCACAAAGGAAGAAAACCAAATGGCCAATAAACATGAAAAGACATTCAACTGAATAAATGCAAACTGAAGCAATGAGATATTTTTCCTCCAGCCACGTAAGAATATACTCTATAAAGGCTGATGATAAGCCCCAGAATTGCAGAGAAATCGAGCACTTTTTATGTCCCATCTTTTAGGTACAATCTGGTGATGAGCTTCAGTGTTTAGACTGCTCCCTGTGGCTCAGAACCCAGATGTCCAGGCACTCATCTTAAAGACCTGGCTGTTCCTTTGTGAGGATGAAGACAGGCCGTTTACTGAAGCTTGCTCAGGACAGAGACGAGAAATGACCTAATGCCCACTAGCAGGGACACGTTAGACAGATGACACGTCTGGCTCTCCCTGGAGTGCGGGGCGGGTGCTCAGAAGGAGGGGGCAGAACTTCATATGCAAACGTGGGCATGTTGTGATGTAACTACCAAATAAAACAATTACAAACCTTGCTTAGTATGATTCCGTTTCGGTAGAAAATCTGTATGTGTGTTTAAAAAAGTAGTCTGGCCAGTCACAAAAGGACAAATATCGCATGATTCCACTTACACGAGGTACCTGGAGGAGTCAAATACACAGAAACAGCAAGTGGAACGGTGGCTGCCGGGGGCTGGGAGAGGGGAGGATGGAAAGTCAGTGCTCAGTGGGAGCAGTTTCCTTTTGGGAAGATGAGAAAGTTCTGGGGATGGATGGATGGGTGGCGGTTATGCCTGCACAACAGTGTGAATGTACTTAATGCCACTGAAAATAGTTAAAATAGTAAATTTTATGTTATGCATATTTTACCACAATAAATGTTTTTGAAGCAGCCAGAAGGATATTTACAAAATAAAGTGTTATTCTCTGTGTGGTCAGTCATTGTTTTTACAATGAGCATCCATTACTTTTATATTCTGTGAGCTCATCTTGGCCAACCAGTGAGCTGTGGATTCCTTGAATACCTCTGTTTCCATTTAAAATTTAAAAATGTTATTATGTAGATCTGGAAACTGCCCCCACATTTTCCCTCAGGTGTTGCTGTTTGAAATTTTTTCCTTAAGAAGCTATGCACAATTCTTGCCACCCTCCTTTACCCCTTTCATCCCTACCCTATACTTCCGCACAAGAATGGCTGAGGGGCCAGACTCTGGGCATGGGTCCTGCCACATTGCCTGGTAGAACATCAGTTTTGGCACATGCATCCAGCTCTTAACCACAGTGGGCACCACCGCCTTTTCTAACTACCAGGGGACTTTGTGGGACAGGGAGAGGACATTCTGCAGGCAGTCTGTGGGCACCAGCTTGGCACTGGCAGTTCCAAGGACCAGCCATCAAACTCCTCACCCCCATTTCCTGTCCCCACTTCCCACCCCTTCCCTCCCTCATCTGGAATCAGGGCTTCAGAGAGGTGGTGATTGGCTGATCTTGGTCATGTGCCTGTCTGTGCTTGCAGGGAGCAGAACAGAGTGTCAATGAATAGACCTCTGGACTTCTCACAATGGCAAGGGACAAAGCATCCCCAAAAGGAAACTGAGGCATAGGACCGTTTTACAAGCTGTTCCCTCTGCCTCCAAACCTTTGCCTGATTAGCTCCTAAGGCCACCACTTGTGCAGGCTTTGGCCACCCTGGTGCATCCCTCTGCCAGGCTACCTGAGATCCCTCCATAGTGATCCGTTGGTTTATTTTCTGTGCTGCACTTACCTTCACTTCAGGGTGTTGTGCTCCCTTATTTACCTGCACATTGAGAGTCACCTCTCCTTTAGTCCTGTGTTAGTCGGATACAGTTGCCATAACAGAATGCCACAGACAGGGCCTAAACAGTGGAAATGCCTGCTCTCACAGTTTTGGAGCCTGGAAGTCCTAGATTAAGGTGTCAGCAGGTTTGATTTCTTGACACCTCTCGCCTTGGATTGCAGATGGCTGCCCTCTCCTTATGTTCTCATGTGGCCATTTTTCTCTATGTACTCATGCGTCTCTGTACAAATTTCCTGTTCTTATAAAGGCACCGGTCAGATGGGATTAGGGCCCATCCTAATGGCCTCAGTGTAAACTAATTACCTCTTTAAAGACTATCTTCAGCTTTGGCTGATGTGGCTCAGTGGATTGAGTACCAGCCTATGGACTGAAAGGTTGCTGGTTTGATTCCCAGTCAGGGCACATGCCTGGGTTGGGGGCTGGTCCCCAGTTGGGGGTGCGCGAGAGGCAACTGATCAATGTTTCTCTCTCTCTTTCTCCCTTTTTTCTCCTCTCTCTAATATTAAAAAAACTCTATCTCCAAATATTCATAGTCACATTCTGATCACATTCTGAGGGATTGGAGGTCAGGACACGTGGGGTGTCCTTCATTGCTTTATTACTAAACTTCAAATGTCACCAGGTGGATCATGAAGGCTCAAATATATTTGGAGAATAAAAGAAGGGGTGGGGGAAGAGAAAGGAGTGAGGAAGGAAGGGTTAGTGAGTGTCGGAGCGTTGTGGAGTCAATATTTGACAGGTGTGTCCAGCTTGGTGATGGTGCTGTCCCCAGTAGCCTCTGAGACTGAGTGAGGATGAAAACGAGCCTGTAATTACAAGGGGATGGTGGCCAGAGCACAGGGTCCATTGCTAGCTCTGGGGTAGAGGGATTAGACAGATGTGTGGGAGTGCATTTGGACAAGGTGTTAGCTGTCTACTCCTGCAGGCCAAATTACCGAAAGCTTCGTGGCTTAAAAACCAATATGTATTATTTCAATGTGTATTATCTTTTCTGTGGGTCAGGATTTTGCTTAACTGAGTGCCTGTCATGCAAAGTGACTCATGAGGTTGCAATCAAGGGGCTGCAGTCCCATCTGAAGGTCTGCTGTGGGACAGTCCTCTTCCAAGTTCATGCAGTGACTTCCATAGGGGTGACTGGGGGCCTCTCTGAGTCCTTGCCACATGGGTCTGTTCACCTAACAGCTCACAGCATGTCTTCCTGAGGAAATAAGTGTGGGAGTGAGGGTGGTCTAAGGCGGGAGCCATGATTTTTTTTGTAAAATAATGTTGGAAGCGACATCCATTGCTTTTGCTATTCATAGAAAAATGCCACTAGGTCCAACCCACACTCAAGGGGAGGAGAGTGCACAAGAGCATGGCTATCAGGAGTCTGGGGTCATTGGGGACCGTTGAGGGCCACAGCACCCTGATGCCAGGCTAAGGGGAAGAGCCCAGGTGTGCATCCCCCATCACACACAAACCATCACATGCGTCAGCATCATCGGCAACAGCGAAACACTGAGATAGTGAATGCTCCTCAGCATGGAATGCATACATAAGGGTGGCATTCTGTATACACTGGAATAATAAGAAAAAGTTCATAGAACCTGTGTTTGTGTCCTTTGAAAGGCAGACACTGAGCTGGGATTAGATCTGCAAGTTACTTACTGGGGCAAATGTCTGAACAATAAAGGGAGGGAGCCCAAGGAAGCAGGCCAGCCTGCAGGCCCGGTGCCGACAGGACCCGTGAAGGAGGAGCGGGTAGGAAGAGGTTCACAGGGCAGCGCAATTTCAAGAAAAATTTGGCTAGGCTGCCAGGGAGTCCTTGAGTCAACGTTTCTCATTAAAAAAGGCCCACATCTCACAGCAGTGGACTGGCCTTAGTACCAGGGCCGCTCTCAGCCACTGGCTGGGTGCAGCGCACTGGAAGCGGGGCCTGGGCGCCATGCATTTTCAGGCTGGCAGGTGACTAAACTAGATCTCCACGTATTTAAGTGAGTTAATCATGAAGACATGATGTTAGGTGAAGAAAGCAGGTTGTCAGAGGATAGAAGCAATATGATACCACTTAAGTGAAAGTTTAAAACACATGAAACAATAGGATACATTGATCATGGGCACACAGTATGTAGTAAAAACGAAGTATAAAAATGAAGGAGGGAGCATGTGCCCTGGACCCAGGCCAGGACACAGAGGGAGGGAGTCCCTGGTGGTGATGACTGATTCCGAGGGATGCCGGGTGGCACTCCTGTCCTACAGGCTGTGATTTGTGGAATGAGAGGTCAGAGATCTGGTGAAACAATGGCGTTTCCATAGGCAGCCTGAGCCATGCTGTTGTTGTCTGCTTCAACTCCAGTCGGTAATCGCCTGCTGACCACCTGCTACGTAGGTGTGAGCAGAGCTGCCCTGGATGCTGGGGATGGAAACGGCATGCTAGCACCTCAGGGAAGGAGCTGATGGCCTAAGGGTTCAGACATCCATGAGAATGAGCCTATGGAGGGTGGCTTGTGCAGCTCCAGAAGCCTGTTTGAGGTACAGAAGGAGCAGTGAAGAGAAGTTTTAACTCCCTCTGGGAGGGTGGAGAGAGGAGGGCTGACTTGGGTTCTGAAGACTGAATAGGAGTTTTCTTGGAGGGGCAGTTGGATAATGGCTGGTGTTTACCTAGTGCTCTCTCTGTGCCAGGGACTGGAAGTGCCTTACAGGTATTAATGCTTTTTGTTCTTATCATGACCTAGTGAAGTGCGCACTGTTGTACCCCTGTTTACAGACGAGGGAGCCAAGGCTCATAAAAGGGAGGAAAGCTGCTCACACAGGGAGTGAGTGGGGGAGCGGGGTTGAACCCTCGGTGGGCCGACTGCGGAGTCTCTGGGCCAGGTCACACCGGTCTTCCTGCCTGTGGGGCGCTTGGGGTGTCTTCCGAGAGGACCCAGAGGGTCTGCATCAGGGCTGACAAGAAATTCCGCTGAACTGCACCACAGACATCATTCTGTCTTCAGTTCTCCCCGCTGCTTCTCATGCATTTGAAGAGGGATTCTCTGTTTTGATGCCAGTGTGACTTGGGTGCTCTAGACTGTTCCTTCAATCTTCTGGTGGCGACTAACAGAGAGAGAGGGGAGAGGAGAGAGAGAAACGGGAATGTAGGCCATGAAATGGGCATGCTTTGTTTTGGTTATGTTTATATACAGGATCCAGCACAAATAACGCCCCTTTTTATTACATAAAAATCTTTGATTACAAAATCATAGGCATATAATGCTGCACCATAACAATCTCACGCTCAAGCACACCATATACATTTTAGGTGAAATGTTCAAATTGCTGTCCATTTCATGCAAGACATCCACGCACCCCACCAGTCACACTCAGTGGCATTACTTCTGCCGGACCCTGTATTTATGATTACTTATTGATGGCTAGAGGTCTGGATTTACATTCAAGGTAATGATACAAAATTTCCTTTTGAGCCCTGGCTGGTATTACTCAGTGGATTGAGTGCTGGCCTGTGAACCAAAATGTCACCGGTGTGATTCCCGGTCAGGGCACATGCCTGGGTTGCAGGCCAAGTCCCTTGTAGAGGGCACATGAGAGGCAAACACACATTGGTGTTTCTTTCCCTCTCTTTCTCCTTCCCTCCCCGCCTCTAAAAATAAATAAAACCTTAAATTAAAAAAAAATTTCCTGTTGAAGTAGGACTACTTAAATGAAACAAAAATGAGTTGATTTAAATACAATCATTAAGTCCATAATATAGCGGTTTGCTGTTCACCATGGGGGAGGAGGGGCCCCGGTGAGTAGGTAGCTCTGAGCTACTCTGTGTGCACCGCCAAGCCTCGCCCCCGCCTTTCCCCCAGGGAGTCCTAGGAGCTCTAACAGGGCCAGGCAGCCTCACTGGGAGCCACCTCAGCAGCTGCTTTCATGTCCCACATATGCTTCTTGGGATGTGAGGAATTGTCCCAATGGCTTCCCTAACCACAGGCTGTGGCCTGGGGTTTCCCAGATCTGCATGTGTCTCTCTGGACTCAGGTTAATCTCAACCTGTAACTTTGATTCCTCTGGCAGCAACAAGGTTAAGGAGCAGACCTTACCTGTTAACCCACCTCTGGCTTCTGATGTGCTTTACTCCATTAATAATTTAGTGAGATGGACTGATTTGCATTGATTTTTTCCAAAATCAATACACAAATGATGATTGTTTCAGGACACTTCTGAGTGCCTAGCAAGGCTGAGGGGAGCTTTTTAAATTTTTTAAAGATTTTATTTATTTTTTTTAGAGAGAGGGGAAGGGAGGGAAAAAGAGAGGGGGAGAAACCGATTAGTTTTCTCTCTCCATCCCCCAGCCAGGGACCTGGCCTGCAACCCAGGCATGTGACCTGACAGGGAATCGAACCACCAACCTTTCGGTTTGCAGGACAACACATGACACACTGAACCACACCATTCAGGGCCCAATGGGAGCTTTTGATTGAAAATTGGAACTGCAGTCACCATCCAAAATTACTGTGGAGAGGGTTATGTAAACCAAAGGGGTGACCTGGTGCTAACATTTTTATTGCAATAAAAGCCTTTTTCTTTTTTTGAATGGTGCTTTTACGACATACTTACTATCAGTGTTCCAGGCCTATAATTTTAAAATTAGTGCTCGATACTGAAGGTGAAATGATTTTACTGCCACTGGTCTATTAACGTTGTAAGAACCAGCAGTGGCTTGGAGAGCGTCTGTAGCTGGATGTGCACGGCCACGCCGAGCCTGTCACCGAAGATGTGTCTGCAGATGTGGCAGGGCTGGATCAGAGGAGGTGGTGGGAGGCGGGTGGAAGGTGGGGGGGTGCCTGGGCCTCTCACAGGGTGGGCATCAGGCCTTGTCCTCCCGCCCCCACAGAACAGGGCTCTGAAAGGGGAGATGCCAGGGAGCTACTTAAACCCACAGCAGCAACCCAGACTGGCTGCCTCGTCCCTCGGAGCTCCGGTGCAAACGGTGGGACAAACCTGAATTTACCAGTTTACTTATAGTGTATTTTTACTGTGGTGAAATACCCACATAACACAGACTTTACCATCTGGGCCATTTTCAAGTGTGTGAACCAGCGGCACTAAATACACTCGCACGGTTGTGCAGCCGTCCGCACTGCCTGTCTGCCCCAGCTGTTTCTCCCCAGCTGAGACTCAGGGCCACCCAACACTGACTCCCCAGGTGTTCCTTTCTCCAGCTGCTGGCAGCCACCCTCTTCATTTCTGTCTCCACAAATTTGACTACTCCAGGTGCTGCTTATAAGTGGAATTGTACAGTGTTTGTCCTTTTGTGATTGGCTTACTTCACTTAGAACGAAGTCCTCAAAGTTCATCCATGTTATAGCATGTATGAGAATGTCCTTCCTTTTTAAGACTGAATAATATGCCATCGTATGGATATACCACCTTTTGTTCATCCATTTACCTGTCGATGCACTTGGCTGCTTCCACCTTTTGGTTATTGTGAATACGCTGCTGTGAAATGACAGCACGAGTATTTCCCGAAGTTCCTGCTCTCGGCTCTTTTGGGCGTGCACGTGAGCGCGGAGCTGTTGAATCACGTGGTAGCTCTCCGTTCAGCTCTTTGAGAGACTGCTGAACAGTGTGCCTGGCAGCCGCACAGTCTACATCCCCGTCAGCAGCGCGCAAGCGTCCCAACTTTTCCACATTCTGGCTAACACTCTTTCTTTCTTTCTCTCTTTCTCTCTTTCTTTCTTCCTTTCTTCCTTTCTTCCTTTCTCTCTTTCTCTCTCTCTTTCTTTCTTTTCTTTTCCTTCCTTTTACTAGCCATCCTAATGGCTATAAAGTGGTATCTCATTGTGGTTTTGATATTTTTAGTATTTTAATTCAAATAAATCTTAATTCCCTTCCTCTAAAGCTATTTTTCTCTCTTTAACCTCTTTTCCTGTCCTCCCCCTCCCCCCCCATCTTATTTCAGAGTTGTATAACGTTAGCTGCCATTCAGAAATGCCGTAGTCACAGGTTTTCATGTTTGTTTTTACCTAAATGGCTGATGTTTTAAAACATCATTTGAAAACATGAATTTTAATGTACATGGGAGAATAGCCTTTTAGAAGACATTATCTTGCAAGGCTCATCTGCTGGGGCCCAGAGGAACTCTTACAAAGCCTGCAAAGGACGGGCTCTGCCCAGGGAGACATTGGCTCCCAGATGCAGATGGAGCTAGCCTCTTGCCCCTAGCTCGACTGAGTAGCTGGCCTCAGGTGCTTGGGCTCTGGGGGTCAGTCAGTGCATGCACATGCTGGAGGGACTGCTCACAGTGCTGCTCACAGCTCCCCAAATGCACTCTGGCTCTGCCTCTTGACTGTCGTCCTGGCAGAACAGAGGAAGAGCAGAAATTAGCTCTGGGAAGGGTGGAAACGTCCCGAGAAAAGGAGCTAGGTGGAGGTGGGGGCTTGGTAAGCAGGGCTAGTCCCATGGGATCAGGAAGCTCAGGATAAAAGCTTTGAAGTCCGTTCTGGAGCAGTTTCTGATTCACTTTGCATGTTAAACATATGAGCTATTGATTGGAAAACATATGAGCTATTGATTGGAAGGCGGGTGACCATGTAGGAGGCTCCAAGAGGAAGAAGATGACCATGCAGAGGTCCAAGAGGGAGAAGATGGTGGCTAGGAAGGACCAGGGAGGTGGCTGTAGTGATGGAGGGGAGTGGGCAGTTTGAGATACATGTGGGGACTATCAGGACTTAGTGATGGGTGGTGTGGGGGCATTGGAGTGGGGGCTATTGACTCAGTAAGTGATTTCTCTATGAACTGAACTGGGCACAGCAGGGAAGGTGCAGGCTGTGGGAGGGGCCTGGTCTGGAGTTCAGGTGGGACAATGAAGGGTTTACCTTCCTGGGAGGTGCCTGCACTAAGCCTGGGCAGAGTGGTTGTAGGATCTTGATTCAGTTTTATTTGCCAAAGCCATTCTTTGGCCTTTGATCCTCAAATAAATTCTAACTATTTGAAATCAAGAAATACAACTACCATCCAACACAGCATCCTTATGTAATGCCCAGCAACCAGCTGGATAAGAGAGGGCTTAAGTTGGTGTCTGCATGTGGGGGAATGATGGAGGGGGTAGGGGAGCTCTCCAGTGACAGTGGCTTCCTCTGTGTCCTACATCAGCCTCAGGGCATGCAGCTGGTGAGTGGGCAATGGCAGTGACCCCATTATTCTGGACCGGGATTTATGTGGAACACCTCTGTGACCCTTACTTCTCTCTTCTGCTTGCCCTGAACTCCATCCCTGAAAGAGATTGCAGAAGGAAGGCCTCAATGGCCCACAGTTCACCTCTCATGGGACACACATGAGTGACAGCGTCTTTGCTTCTTTCTAACTAGGAAGGTCAGTTTCCCACCAGCAGGACCCTGCTTCTCCCTCATCTGTCACAACCAGTCCATACATTCTCAGGGTCTATTGACTGCATCACCTTCTTTCACTATGAATTCTCCACTAGTTGGAACATTATGGGTTGAGTGGGACAGAATCTGCTTTGATATAGTTCCTGCTGACACAGGATGTTTGTTAAAAAGGTGCAGCAGCCGAGAGGGCCAGGTGACTGCAGCCAGGCCTGCAGCAGAGGCTGGGCTGCCAGGAACTGTTCCAGAAGTGGTGAAGTGAGTTGGGGGAGAGGACTGGGCCAGGGCTAACCTGGGGACTCCTAGCAGAACCCCTGCTGGCCGCCGCAGCCTCTAGAGGGCACTAGACCACCATGGACTAAACCAGAAATGGGGTATCAGTTCAAGCTTCAATATGAGCAGGGTTTAAATTTGTGCCAAACCAGCCAGGCAGGAGGACCAACAGACCCACCAAAACGCTACCAGCGGCAAAATTAATTATGTTTAAAAAAATCAAAATAAATGGAAAAACTCCATGATGAACCAATGATCAGATGTGTAAATGAAGATATGCAGTTGTTGTTTGTTTTATGACCCTACATGGTTGTGCGATGGGAGCAGTTGTTTCCAACGAGCCCAAGGTTCTCAGGTAGGTTGGTGGTCCCCTGCTGTGCGGCTTTGTGAGGGTTGACATGAGGTGTGAACAGATCAGGCAGCTTCGAGCTTTAATAAAGTCATGTTTTAGGACTGTAGAGTCTTGATTAACCTTTTCCATTTGGCTCAAAATATGGGAAGCTATTTTGATGAGTGTATATAGGGGCTCACATTTTTCCTTTTGCCGCAGGCTCTTAGTAGGTCTCTCCCGGCACTGGTCTCCAACCTGGACTCCCTATGTAACCCATTACGTGCACCGAAGTGTGAACAGCTGAGTGCCCCTCCCTCAGGCGCACGTTTCGCCATGCATAAGTGCCCACAGCACGGGCAGCGAGCGGTCTGAGGAAATTCTGAAACGCAGTTACAGCAGGCTAGTGCTCTTTACTGTAAGTGAATTGTTTATCTTGTTATTTGATTCTTAAATCCTTTAATGTATCTCCCAAGAAGAAATCTGCTTTGGAAACAATCATGGAAGGAATTACAAGGGAGAGAACAAGAAAAAACAGAAAAACTAAAGGGTGTCCCCCCCACCCAAGTTTTTCAGTTAAAACCCAGTTGGCCTGCACAGTGAAAGTGAGTTAGTTACTCTGTCTACAACTCTTACTGACATAGCACCTGCCTTCTCTCTTAACAGGCTGTGATCAAAGGTGTGATCGAAACAGGGGTGTAAGGGGGTCCTGAGCCTCCGCTGGGGGTGGGCAGGCCATACCAAGCCCCCGTGCCAGGGAACCTGTGGGGGCCTGTGATTTCACATCAGTCTCAAAGAAGGAGGGCTGACTCGGCTTGACCTTAAACGGCCTCCTCAGCCCTTCTTTGTGTCTCTCCATGCTTCTGCTTCTTCTGAGCCCAGCCCCTCTGTCGACCGCTTTCTCAGAGAGCGGCCCTCGTCCTGAAAAGCAGGCCTCCTCTTCATTTCCCAGAGCCAGTCGGGTGACTGGGTGGGCTGAGGCAATATTGGGGACAGGCCTTGCTGTGCACAGAGGGGTCATGTCAGGGATATGACACGTCTCCTATGACAGGGCCTCAAGCAGCCCCGTATAGCCCCCTTTCTCTAGCTGCGGTCTTCTACCAGCCCTCCCTCCCCTGCGCTGCCCTGCACAGACGGGGGCCGGGGGCAGGAGGCAAGGAGAGCGCTGACCCGGGCCCTGGGCGCAAGGCCCACGTCTAGAACGCCCGGCCCAAGGGCTGGAGGAGCGGCGGGCGCGGAGCTGTCCAGCACCCGAGGCGCCTCCTCCCGCCCTGCCAGCGCCACTGCGGCTCGGCGGGCGCGTCACGTGGCTGGCGCGGCGCGGCCTCCGAGCTCCCGGCGAGCGAGGGGCCGGGCGGGAGGACCCACAGACCCGCGAGCCCACCACCGGCGGCACCAGCCGGACAGGCTGGGCGCAGCGCAGGGCGGCCCGGGGGCACGGCGCGGGGCATGGGCGCTCCGAGGGCCCCCGGGCACAGGCCGGCGGCGGCGGGGCGCCCGGGGCGCGGGGGCAGCGGCGGGCGCGGGTCCACCTTGGCGGCCGCCGCTGAGCCCCCGCGGGGCCCGTGACGCCGTGGCCGATGTGGCCCCGCGCGCTGCGGGCCTGCACCGCTGCCTCACAAAGACGCCGCCCGAGCCGCCACCCGCACCCGGCCCGCAGCCGCTGCGGGAGTCGGAGCCCGAGCCGGAGCCGTAGCGGGACCCGGGGGGCAGGAGCAGGCGCCCGCGGCCGGCCGGCCCCGGAATGGAGCAGCGGGCGGCCGCGGGGCCGGAGGGGGCGCCGGGCGCCCGGGCGCAGCTGGCCGTCGTCTGCTTGGGTGAGTGGGCCGCGCAGGCCGGGCAGAGTCCGGGCCCCCGCCTCGCAGACCCCCGCCGCGCCCTGCCGGGACCCGGACCGCCCCCCTGTCTTTGGCCGGGGCTTCGGGCGAGGGCCCTGCGAGAGCTCCCGGTCTGCTGGGGTCGTAGGCCTCGGGGGGCGGCTCCGGCCGCGCAGCCCCGGCTCCCGCCCGGCTCGGAATAGCGGCTCCGGCGCGGGTGAGCCATGCGCAGGGCGGCCCGAGCGTGCAGGCGGCCGGAGGGCAGGCAGCGGCTTTCCTGCAGCCC
This sequence comes from Macrotus californicus, assembly GCA_007922815.1. Classification (NCBI taxonomy): domain Eukaryota; kingdom Metazoa; phylum Chordata; class Mammalia; order Chiroptera; family Phyllostomidae; genus Macrotus; species Macrotus californicus. Next base: position 19,448 of record VMDR010001674.1, read on the forward strand.
GGCTGCGCCTAGCTCGGCGGCGGAGCCACGGGGGCCTCCGAAGCTGCGGACAAAGGCGAGGCCGGCTGCCTCCTGAAGAAGTCCCTGTTTTCTTCCTGGGGCGGGTGCTGGCTGGAGCCTGGACTCGGGATGCCGGGCAGGAGGCAACTTCGAGAATGCTCTCTGTCTTCCTTTTGCGTTTTCTTGCACCGAGGGGCTAGCCTCTTCAGTCCAGAGTGGTATGTGTGGGGAGGGCCAGGCACCTGGGCAGGAGGGCTCCTACCTTACCCAGGAATTTTTCTGTTCTCCTTGCCGGGGCCCTGTGTGGGGGAAAGAAGGAAAGAGTTAAATCCTCAATGCACATGGCTCCTTTATTTACCATGAAAAAGGAGGGAGGCCATTTCTGTACACTGTGGCTTTATTGAGGAAGGCACTATAATCCCATAGGTTCCCCACAGGAAGCCACTGAAATGACAAAGTAGAAGAAAAGAAACCTGAAGGTTTTAAGCTGTATGGTCCCCTGTCCCCCCAAGAATCAGGGAGCTCGAAGTCTAGGGGGAAGGCACCTGCCTCTGTTTGGAAGCGGGTCTCAAGAAGGGCTGGAGCCCTCACAGCGCTCACCCACGAGTCTGTTGGTGGCCATATGCTCTGGACTCTGAGATGCCAGGTGGGCTTCCTGGTGAGCTGAGCTGGGCTGGAGGACAGGCACTTTGGCTTCCCAAGGCCCTCTCTGCCCAGAGCCTGGGTGTTCTGAGAGGTGGCAATTGTCCCTGCTTCCTCACTGGTGACAGCTGCCCCCTCCAGTCATGCCCTGTGCCTTCCTTGGCTCACTTGATGTTGGGAGGAGGGGGCACCCTGAACCCCCAGGAAGTTCAGTTTGCCCGCACCCTCCTCCTGGTTCCCTCGCAGGAAAGTAGTACATGAAAGCAAAGGACAAACCCCAGGAGGTGTGTATTTGAGGGAGTGGGTGGCAGGAGAGTTCTTTGCCTCCCTTCTCCAGCTTAGCATGGCACAATCAGAATGCCCCTGAACTCTGCAGGCTGTGCGCCCCTGTAACATGGGGCAACCAGAGCTGCTTCCCTCCCTCCCTGCTGCCAGTGAATGAGGGGGCTGGCAAAGCCCCTCAGAGGAGGCAGCTCTCCAAGGTGGCAGGAACCCGCTTGGCAGGCAGGGCCTCCGCCCAGGCTGAGCCAGGGCCTCTCCTGATGGGTGGTGCAGGCCTGGGCTTCTCCAGCCGGACAGGAAACAGAAACATCCCCCCTCCCAAGTGAGTTAGAATTCCCAGGTGTGGGGAGTGGCACGGTGGTCTGGCGCAGCCTGGCTTGCACACTGCTCTCTTTGGCTCTATGTGTGTAGGTGGGTTCTGAGACCCTCGGGGGTCCCAGCAGGCCCAGGCTGGGGGCAGGGGTCTCTGTGGCAGTGCCCTGGGCTTTGCCCTGTGAGAGGCGGAGAACCAGCTTGAGTTGGGGTCACATTGCCTTGTGCCCCTGAAAGGGCTGCTGCCGGCCAAGGTCTGGCGCCTGGGTCCTCTGCCTCCCCACCACTGGACCCTCTTTGTGTCCCCACAGTGAACATTGTCCTCAGTGGCCGGCTCAGCAGTGCAGTTCCTGCTTTAGGTGAGTAATATGCTCCTCTCTGTCCTTCCCTCTTCCCTGCCTTCTGGCGTGTTGGCTTCTGCGGACAGGCCTGTGGAGTCCTGCTTCCGCCCCTAAGGTGCATCTTTTCTGCAGCCCAGAGGAGCTGTTTGGTCGTGGGCAAGCTTAAACTTCCCTGAATCTCAGTTTCCTCTTCTACAAAACGGGTGCGATTAGAGGACCTACTTCAAAGCCTGTTAGTAGGGTTGAATGAGTGAATGAGGCAAGGTGCTCAGCATGGTGTTGACACATGGTGGCTTAATACCACTGGCAAACTGTCATGGGCTGGAGCACTTGACAGATTGTACTTCCTGGAGGCTGTGGGGCTTCCTGAGGGCCATGAGCTGCCGTGAGATGCCCACCTGTCTTTAAATTATACCTGGGATTTAATGTACAAAGGTGTGACTGAATGATGACATGGAGAGGCCAATGCCATTGACAAAGTTGTTACTTATGTGTCTTGAGAGGAAAGGACACAGGCCACACCATGCTGGGTCATGGGTTTGATCGAGTTTGATGCAGGGAAGGCCTGGGCCAGTGCATCACTTGGAGTTTCTGTGGGAAAGTCAAGGCAGGACAAGAGAAACAGTTTAGAATAGGCTAGGCTGAATAATTGGCTCTGGGAGAGCCTAGGGCCGGGGAGATGCTGGCCTGGTGTGTGAGTTAGGTAAGAAGGTGGGTCGGGGGCTCAGCCTTGGATCAGCCAGACTGGGAAGAGAAAGCTTCTAGACAAGCTGGCGTGCAGGAGAGGTAAACACTTTGACCAGTAGTTTGGCCCTCTGATTGGTGGATGCCGAACATTCAAACAGAATCTGAGAAAACGCAGCTGGGGCTCGGCCCCTGCCTCTTGCGCATCTGACTGGGTCTGTCCATCCACGCGCCATCTTTGTGCTCATCTAGTGCAGCGAAGACTGCCAGGAGCGGAAAGGTGGCCCAGGCCATCGGGGCGTTTGCTCTTTGCTGAGGGGGCCGCCAGGGGTTGGCAAATGTATAAGTCCAGGCCCTCATAGCCCTTGGTGCCACCAGGAGACATCTAAGAATGGTCTCAAGAAGTTGGGGGGATGTGTGGCCCCAGTCGAGGAAGTGCCCCTGATTTGTTTGCTGTTTGCTGTGCTGCATGGGGGGCTGGGAAGTGCCTGGGACTCCCAGTTCTGCTCAGGGCCCGGCTTGTAGCAGAAACTCCCTGAGGTTGGCTCAAAGAGTGGCGTGTCTGCTAACCAAGGTCACCGGAAGGGGGAGGCCCAGCGTCCACAGAAGCCGCTCTCACGGCCTGTCTCAGACACCGCCTCTCGGTCTCCCTCTCGATTCTCCTTGCACACCAGCTCTGGCTTCCGGCAGCCTGGCCTCCTCTGCTGACTCTGCCAGCCTAGGGACCTGCCTTGCTCAGCACTAAGGCAGCCCCAGCCCTGTCTGGCGTCCTGGGCCCCACAGCTAACTGCCAGCCTCCCTGTGCAAGTCCCAGGAGAAGACTGGCTGTGAAGGAGCAGAAGGGAGTGGCAGGTCTTACAGATGTGAGCCCCAGGCCAGCCCGCCTGCTGGTGTGTCGGGTGGGCATGTCTGCCACATGCGTGTGCCCTATGTTTAGAAGAGGGACACTTCAGGGATGAGGTTCGCCCACAGAGCCAAGGAGAGAAAGACAACTGTCCGGGGCCACGCATTTGGTTTTTCTTAGTTATAAAGACCTCAGGCCCCACTAAGGTCCGTGTCGCTCAACTCCAGCGGCCACTGTTCACGTCATGGTGCCGGTGCACGGTGTCCCCGTGTCTTGAGTTGTGCATAGTTCCTGTGGTCACAGGTGGTGGTCTGGGCCCTAGCTCTTCTGGATCCCAGCCCTGGCCCCTTAGCATTGCTGAGAGACAGCTTCTGGCTGCCTGAGGCACCTGCTTACCACCGACCCAAGGCTCCACGACTCCACATTTTCAGGGTTTTCCCTGTGACTCCTGCTGCAAGGGTCCTGGATCACAGCTGTTCACTTGCTCCTTCCTTCCCAGCCCTCACTGGGCTCAGACATTCCCGAGGACCCAGCCCCTGTGCTGTCCAGGCTGTCAGGCCCTAACTAGTGCCTCTGGCACTTTGGACTCTGGGCTCCTCCATGAGGCCACTGTGGCCTAAGGGTGGCTTGGGTAGGGTCTTCGGGCTATTCTCCACTTACCTGGCAGCTTCTCCAGTTCCTAGGGTGGGGCTCCCAGCCCCCTGTCATCTGTGCCACTGGGGGGTTGTCTGGAGTATTGATCGCCTCTAGAAACCGGATCTGCAAATTGTGCTTCATCAGGCTCTGGCCCTCTCAAGAGTATCTGATGACTCTTTGGACCAGGAAAGAAAGATGCTCTCGGGTCTAAAACTGCGCAGTCATCCCTTGCCCACTCGAGCAGGCCACTTTGCCACGAGGGCCGAGGGCATGTTCTGCTCAAGTGAACACAGCCACCTCCAGTTAAAGCTCAGACAGACCTTTCTGAGTGCCTCCCGAACACCCCCGAGGCTTTCTATTCTGCGTGAGAATGTCCCCAAACACACCGTCCTTCCAGCTGTGCTTACTGACAGCCCATCATCACATGCCCTGTCATGACCCTCACCTCCCGTGGGGTGTGGCCCCCACTCACCCCATCCCATGAGCATTGGCCTAGAGACTGCCACTGTCCTCAGACTTCTGAGCCATCCTCAGAGAGGCAGCACCCACTGACCTATTTTACTGATGGACAAGCAGAGGCCCCAGGACTGGATTCACAAACACCCCTCTCCCACCTGTGCTGGGATCCTGGGCCATGTGTTGGGCGGGGGAGGCCCCCGATCACAGAGTGGCCGGGGACTGGTTGTCTGAGCTGGTGGTGACCTCCAGTCTCACCTGTCAGAGGCGTCTGGCCAAGAGGACCTGACCAGACTCCCAGCTCTCTGTGCGGACCTCAGCCTCCCTCCTGTTCCACGCTCACTCTGTGTGGTGGGCCAGGCTGACAGCTGTGGACACTGTAGTCTCCGTGGCCCCTTTGGAGTGGAGTGGACAGTAACAGGGACCCTGCTGCCCTGGCTGTGGGGATTTCTAGGGCAGCTCTGGGCAGCCCAGGAGTGAGACTGTTCGGGGGCGCGTGCTGTCAGGAGCTTTGCCGAGAGGCACAGCTGGGCTGGCAGCTGTCCAGTCGTCTGCTCCTGACGTGGCTGGTGGTCTGAGAGACAGGCCTCCTGACCCTGGAAGAGGGCCAGACCTAAGTCCTGGAGGGAGAGATGTTCTGGCCAGAGAGAGAAAGGCATGCAGGCCTGGCTGTCCTGGACACGTGGGTGAGAGACCTGGCCTCCGTGAGTGTTCTGTTTCTAGGCGAGGTTTCCAGGCCGGAGCAGGTAGTGACTGAGCCCTGCTCTGCCCGGGCCCTGTCCTGGGGGCTGAGGGTACAGTGGTCCCCAGCCTGGCTGACTGGAGCCTCCCGTCCCCGAGAGGCCAGTGCTCCAGTTTAACAAGCTTCTGAGACTCCACGTGGGGGGCGATGCGCTCTAGCAGCCTGGGCCCTCCCTGCCTGTGAGCCTCCCCTCTCCTAACCCCTGGCCCCTGCCACCCACCCCTCCCTCCCTGGCACCTTCCAGAGGAGAAGTTCTCTTCTGGTTTGCATGACCACTCACCTCCCAGGGCGTCCCCAGGCCAGCAGCCAGAGTCCCGTGCGGTCCACAAAGCTGGTGGCCTCACCTGTCAGAAGGAACAGCCAGGCTACTCTGTTGGTTTAGTCCCTCCTCTCATGGCCTACGACCAGAGCACATCGCTCCTAGGCCCAGGGTGGGTGGCGGGTGGAGAGGCCTGGCTGGTGCCTCTGTGACCTGGGACTCTTGGGGCTCTGATGGTGAACTGTGTGTGGTCAGCTTTGGTTTAGGGTCGGGGGCGGTGTTTCTCTTTCAGTCCTTTGAATTTCTTGTGAGCTGTTGAATGGGGGTTTTGACTCCCTGGTAGTCACAGTATTGGGTCACCGGACCGCCATGGTCACGGCAGGCCCCAGTGGAAGGGGTTTCATGCCTCTAAATGCTAAGCAGGTACTTGGACTGACCCATATTTTTTGAGACCTACCGTGAGTCAGGCCCTGCATGGGATCCTGGGACACAGTGATGAACCAGTTAGCACAGCTCAAAGGGAAATTGCAGCTGCGATGGTTTCTGGGGGTTGGGGGGGGACAGAGAAACAGGACATTGGAGCCCCAGTGGGTACAGCACGAGGGAGGCCCTGGGGAAGGGGCCCCTGGGCTGGAGCCCGTAGGAGTGGGTGGGCTAACAGGGGTGGGAGAGCGTCCTGCCAGGGCTGCAAGGCAAAGTCTTCCTCCCGTGGGAGGCTCCACAGGAAGTGTGGGTGGAAGGATGCGCTATAGGGGGAGATGAGGCAGAAGAGGGGAGGGGCTGGTGCCACTGTGATGAGTTTTGTCCTTGTCTTAAGAGCATGAGAGGTAGCTGGAGGGCTTTGCTCCCCTGGTGCAGTGTGGGACCCTGAAAGGGGTCTTCCTGAGAGCCAGCAGAGAGACCCTTGCTTCCGGAGCGACAGCAGAAGGTGCCAGGCGATGAGAAAGTGAGGAGGTGATGTCACTGGACCCAGGTCATCAGTGTCTCCCTGAGCCTCGGGTTTTCTGTCTGTAGAGTGGGCCCTGCCTTCACCACAGGCTGCTGGGAGGAGTTGCTGAAGCAGTGTGGCGAAGGGCTGAAGGGGCAGTGAGGCCCTGGGGACCGGGGACCGCCAGGGCAGGCTTCGCACCTTCAGCTGGGGAGCAGAGGGAATGGGTAATGAGGTGGGTGTGGTGAGCCTCTGGGGCTGGGCATGGTGGCCTCTCACTCACGCTGGCAGGTGTGATGCTCTGCACTGCTGCTACCTAACACAGTGTATGGGTGACATTTCATGAATGCGTTGGCACAGGCCGGGCAGTGAAAGCCGAGCCCACCGGAGGAACAGGGTGGATTCTGACTGCCGCGTACTGGCTGTATAGCCATGGGCTGGTCGTTTATCCTCTCTGAGCCTCAATTTGCTCATCCGGTTACGAGATGCCTCCGGTGGCTTCCCACTCAGGCTCGGAATAAAACCCAGATTCCGTACTGTGATCAGACCCAGCCTGCGTTTCCAGCCCCATCTCAACTTTGGCCCCTCCCTTCAGCCCTGTGTTGTTATCTTTTCTCCCCTCAGGGGATTTGCATGAAGTCGACCTGATCCCAACGCCCCTGCTCTCCCCCCAGACTCCCCCAACTCTGCAGCCTGCAAGTCCCACAGAGAGGGTGTTTGCCTGTCTTACTCAGCATGGCCAGCACTGTGTTTGGCACATAGTAGGTGCTCACATCTGTGGAAGGAAGCACCTCCCCTCTCTGGCTGAGGCCCGTATTTTCAAGCCCTGGGCAGGGCGAGAATTCTTAACTGAACGAGGCCCCAAGGCCAAGAGCCTGTGCCTTGGAGGCGGGCTCGCCCCCAGCCCCGCTGGGCCAGGGCCTAGTTCCGGTGCACAGGATGAGGTGTGGGTGCTCCTCGCTCTGCTGCGCACACCACTTCTGCGAAGTCTCAAGTAGTGGCCTTGCCGTTGGCCATGGCCACCCTCAGCGAGCCTTCATCCCACCTTGGAAAGGCCTGTGCTCGAGCCATGAGAGGCTCAAGTGCCCCCTTGCTGCCACCCCCACTTCCTCCACAAAGGTGAGGCCAGTACTTCTCTGCTCCCTGTCCTGGCAGCTGCCTGCAGCGGGAAACTGGAGCAGCACACGGAACGGCGTGGCGTCATCTATAGTCCGGCCTGGCCCCTGAACTACCCGCCGGGCACCAACTGTAGCTGGTACATCCAGGGCGACCGTGGAGACATGATCACCATCAGGTATGGGGGTCCCAGGGTGTGTCCAAGGGAATCCCTACAGGTCTGCACGTGCTGAGTGTGTGTGTGGGTGTACTGATGTATGTGCCCTAGTGCACACATGGATAGGCATGGAGCACATGTGTGTATATGTGTGTGAGCACACATGTGCTTATGTGTGTCTACGAGCCCACATCTGAGCAGGTATAGAGAACAAGTGTGAATGTGTATGAGCACATGTATGTGCACGAGCACACACCTGAGAAAGTTCAGAGGGCACACGTGTGAACAAGTATGTGTGTGAGTGCATGTGTGAGAGTTCAGGTGTGAGCGAGTGTGAGCTGTAAGCATGTGATTGCCTGTGAGCCTGCGTGAGCACATGGGTGTGCCTGCTCCCCGGGTCTGTGGACCTCTGTGGCTGGCTGTGTGCAGCGGGGCCTCATCTTGTCCTGAGGGGCTGTGGGAATGGTCAGTCGCCTCAGGCCTGCTGGGGTGGAGGAGCCCTGGGGGCTGGTGGGCATGGTCTGCTTCTCTCTGAGGTGGCAGTGGTGTCTTCTTTGTGTCCTGCAGGGGTGGCCTGAGGCTAGGCTGGCACGGATCCCAGAGCAGAGTTTCCCCAGGGTCTTCAGGGCAGTCTCGGCAGGAGAGGGGACCAGGCAGGAGCCCAGGTGCTCCAGCTACAGGGCCAGACCAAGGAAAACAGAGTGAGGTGGCCAGATGGTGAAACTGAGGCTGGAGCCCCTGGCCTGGGTGGCCATGGGGTATTTGGCTGGGGAGTCACTCCCCTAAATGCCAATGCCCCGACGGCCCCAGTTACTATAACATGGCTCCAACACTCGGGGTGTGATGGGCACTCCGGGTCTGAGTGCCTGTGCCCGCTTTCCTGTGGTCACAGGGCCGTGGCTCTCGGGTACCCTCTCTTCAAAGACTTCACCTTCCCCCAAAGACTCAAAGCCCCGTGACCTGCTCATCCTACAACCTGGGCCAGGGGGTCCCAGGCTAGTATATTTCTCCCTAGGTGACCAGCGGTGTCCCAGCCCCAGGCTAGGCCAGCCCCATGGGCACGCTCCCTCCCCTACAGTGCACAGGCCTGTGAGTTTGTGCAGGGTCTGTCCCAGAAGACTCAGTGTGGGTGGGATCTGGACCCTTGGGTGTCCCCACTTGGGAGAGCGTCGGGGGAGGGGGGAGTTGCCTGCCCATGGTGGGCTCCTGACGGGCCTCCACTTTGGCTGTGGGGCGGGGATGCTGAGTGTGTGTTGACAAGGCCCTCCCAGAGTTGCAGGGTTGACGTGGAGGGAGATGTTCAGCGTTGTCCTGATTCTTCTTGGAGCTGCCCTCTTTCCGCTGGGTGTCTGGCACCAGAGGAGAGGAGGGGTGAGGTGGGCTGGCCATCCTTGTCCTAAGTTCAGGCCTGATTGTTCCCTGCCGGTCCTTGGCCTCATGGACCCTGCCTGACGCGTGCCTGTGGTCCTGTCCACCCCTGCAGCTTCCGCAACTTTGACGTGGAGGAGTCCCACCAGTGCTCCCTGGACTGGCTCATGCTGGGCCCGGCAGCCCCGCCTCGCCAGGAGGCCTTCCGGCTCTGCGGCTCTGCTCTGCCACCTGCCTTCATCTCCACCCGGGACCATGTCTGGATCTTCTTCCACTCTGATGCCTCCAGCTCCGGCCAGGCCCAGGGCTTCCGTCTCTCATACATCCGAGGTGACACCGGTAGCAGGGCCTCGCAGGGCGCCACACAGCACTCAGTGCAGCGTTTGGGCGCCCCAAGCCGGAGCAGCCCTCTCTACCTGCCCGCTCCCTGCAGGGTCTCCCCCAGGAACCCCGTCAGTCTGAGCACAGTGGTGGGACCAGGCTGGACATGTTGCTGCCTCAGGGTACCTTGGAGCCCCTCAAAGTCACTGACCCCATGTCACAGACCTGGCTGGAGTGGGGGCTTACCCTTTACCCTCATGTCAGAGACTTAGCTCACCCTGACGTTCTGGGGGGTCTTTGTCCCTTGAGTGGCTGTGGAGGGGCCAGGACTCTTCTCCATGTCTCCTGCTTCTTCCTAGGCTCTGCAGAGGCCCCGCTGGGAAGAGGGAGCCACCCTGTCCCCTCCTGGCCTCAGGCCCTGTTGCTGGAGGGAGGCACAGCTCCCCCTGACCGCCTTCCCCTGCGCTCTTTACCCCACAGGGAAGCTGGGCCAGGCGTCGTGCCAGGCGGACGAGTTCCGCTGTGACAACGGCAAGTGCCTGCCGGGCCCGTGGCAGTGCAACACAGTGGATGAGTGTGGCGACGGCTCCGATGAGGGCAACTGCTCAGCCCCTGCCTCTGAGCCACCTGGCAGCCTGTGCCCCGGGGGCACCTTCCCCTGCAGTGGGGCGCGCTCCACGCGCTGCCTGCCTGTGGAGCGGCGCTGTGACGGCACACAGGACTGTGGCGACGGCTCTGATGAGGCTGGCTGCCCTGACCTGGCATGTGGCCGGCGGCTAGGCAGCTTCTATGGCTCCTTTGCCTCCCCGGACCTGTTTGGTGCAGCCCGAGGGCCCTCAGACCTTCACTGCACGTGGCTGGTGGACACACAAGACCAACGACGCGTGCTGCTGCAGCTGGAGCTGCGGCTGGGCTACGACGACTACGTGCAGGTGTACGAGGGCCTGGGTGAGCGTGGGGACCGCCTGCTGCAGACGCTGTCCTATCGCAGCAACCACCGGCCTGTGAGCCTTGAGGCTGCCCAGGGCCGCCTCACTGTGGCCTACCACGCTCGCGCCCGCAGCGCTGGTCACGGCTTCAATGCCACCTACCAGGTGAAGGGCTACTGCCTCCCCTGGGAGCAGCCGTGTGGGAGCAGCATTGAGGGAGTCACGGACGACACGGGCGAGCAAGGCTGCTTCTTGGAGTCACAGCGCTGTGATGGCTGGTGGCACTGTGCTAGCGGCCGAGACGAGCAGGGCTGCCCCGCCTGCCCGGCCGACCAGTACCCCTGCGAGGGTGGCAGCGGCCTGTGCTACACCCCTGCTGACCGCTGCAACAACCAGAAAAGCTGCCCGGATGGCGCCGATGAGAAGAACTGTTTCTCCTGCCAACCTGGCACCTTCCACTGCGGCACCAACCTGTGCATCTTTGAGACGTGGCGCTGTGATGGCCAGGAGGACTGCCAGGACGGCAGCGACGAGCATGGCTGCCTGGCGGCCGTGCCCCGGAAGGTCATCACTGCCGCCCTCGTTGGCAGCCTGGTCTGCGGCCTGTTGCTCGTCATTGCCTTGGGCTGTGCCTTCAAGCTCTACTCCCTGCGCACGCAGGAGTACAGGTGGGTGGGTGGTGCCTCCCTGCTGCCCACGGTGCCTGGGGTCCCAGGCCAGGAGCCTCCGTTTCTCCATTTCTCTGGAGAGGGGCTCTGGGCCCGCCGTTCCCATAGTGGTGGGTGTGTAAGTTGGAGCCCAGGCTATCCCCATGCGGCTTCTCTCGTGCATCCAGGGTCCAGGCATCTCAGGATCTGCAGAGGGAGCGGCTGGGCCCCACATTCTGCTGTGACCCTCGCACAGGGCCCCGTGGGAGGTGGAAGAGTGGGATCCTGGCCAGCCCTGCTATGCTCCCCTTCTGCCCATTGCTTTCAGGGCCTTTGAGACCCAGATGACACGCCTGGAGGCTGAGTTTGTGCGGCGGGAGGCACCCCCGTCCTATGGGCAGCTCATCGCGCAGGGCCTCATTCCACCCGTGGAGGACTTTCCTGTCTATAGTGCATCCCAGGTGAGCTCCAGAGAGCACGAGACCCTGCGGGTCTCCGGCTTCCCGCTGGACCTTAGAGGGTGCTCAGATGGAAGCCTGAGGGAAAGGCTGGGCAGTGTACTGCCTGGCAGCTCCGGGGTAGAGGGAGGCGGAAGGTGAGACCTGGGGAGGGTGACACGGGGGCCATGGCCAGGTGAGGGGACAAGTTGGTCTCTTGGGGTTTTAAGTTTCTCAGGGGTCGTGCTGACCTCTGCCTCCTTAGCTGTTGCCCTGCCTTTCAGGCCTCCGTGCTACAGAACCTTCGCACGGCCATGCGGAGACAGATGCGCCGGCACGCCTCCCGCCGTGGACCCTCCCGCCGCCGGCTGGGTCGCCTATGGAATCGGCTCTTTCACCGGCCCCGGGCCCCGCGGGGACAGATCCCGCTGCTGACTGCTGCACGCACCTCACAGACGGTGCTGGGTGATGGGCTCCTCCAGCCTGCATCAGGGGCCACCCTGGACCCCCCGGCACCTGTTCCGGACACAGGCAGCCCCGGGGTGGCTGGAGATGAGTCCCCCACTGCCCCCAGCCACACACCAGAGGTGGGGCCTTCCATGCTGCCTGCTTCGGGCCTGCAGGACCCAGAGTACAGGCCAGTGGACAAGGACAGGAAGGCCTGCAGGGACCATCTGGTGGACAGCCCAGCTCCTGTGGACATGCCTCGGGAGCCCCGCTCAGCCCAGGACCCTCACCCCCCACCCCCCACTGCCAGCAGCACCCTAGGCCCCCACCCACCAGAGCCACGTGGTGTCTGCAGGAGCCCCCCACCCCTCTGCTCCCCAACGTTGGAGGCCAGTGACGACGAGGCCCTGCTGGTCTGCTGACCCACTGGATGTGCTGGTGACTGCCACAGCCCCGCTTTGTAACCAGGGAATATACAGTCGTTTCTACCCTGCCTCCGAGTCCTTTTTTCTTGTGGCATGGCCCACCCGGAAGCCCAGCCGACTTGCTGCATCAGCGTCCCCCAGCCCTGGTGGGCAAGGCCGTGGGGCTGCGGGTGCTTCATCAGGGAAGGAGAGTGATGAGCCCTTCTTTGGGGTCCCAGTGTCCACACAGGCACCTGGGGTCTCACTTCTCCTTCCCCCTCTCCACTCTGGGAGTCCATTTCCAGAGACGCAGGAGGGCTGGGGCAAAGCTCTCTGGGGTGTTCTGTGGCCTCTTGCTTCATTCACTCTGGGGGCACAGAGCTGTGCCTTCACTGAACAGGGCGGTGGGCACATGGGATCTAGGCCATGGTGGGTACTCTTTGGGCACTGAGCTCTCCTCTGCTCCCAGCAGGCCCTGGAGGAGCTGGGCTAGGAGGCTTCTGCCCCTGTCCTCAGGCCTGTGGTGTCAGCATGGGCCTGACCAGGCTGATGACCTTTGCCCTTTGTCTTCTGGCTGAGAGGATCAACCTGGGTCCTGGGGCACTAAAGATGTGGGCACGGGGTAGAGGAAGCCCTTGGGTCTCTTGCAGGCCCCAAGGCCCTGGGAGATGCTACTTGACACTTTCTCAGGGGACAGAGGTGGAGGCACACACCGACAGTGGCCAAATCACCCCATTTTGTTTCAGGGCTGCGCTATCCCTACCTGTGAACTAGGGTGAGGCTGTGCATTCTGAAGACCTGCTGCTCTCTCTGTGGGAATTTATGGGATGAAACATAGTTATGGAGGGAATCCCTGGACTCTCCTGGGGGCTGAGCCTTGGCCTGGCCTTGCCGGGCCTGGGGGTGGGCACACTGGCCACTCCCTGATCCCCCACATCCCTCCCTCTGGGGCGGTCCCAGAGAGGGAGAACCTGGATCAAGTGGCAGAGACCCAGTGCGGAGGGCCTCCTCTAGAGCCTGCTGGCTCCTCCCCTGCCCGCTCCACTTGCCCCTGACCGGAGGCCAGCACACCACCAGCCCCGTGTTATTCATGGGTCTCTTCAGGAAAAGCCAGCAGGGCAGTGCCAGCAGGGAACACGGTCCATATCTTAGGGCTTCCTTCACACAGGCCTCTGAGAGTGGGATCTCTCTTTTTTTTTTTCCAGGAAAAACAACTTTTTTTTTTTGCAAAACACCTCCTCAATAAACAACATGTAAACAGAAATAGCTGCTTCAGGCTCCACAAGTGTCTCATTGAGTCTTCAAGGGCTTGTCCAAGGAGGGTAGTGGGGAGGGCTGGAAGGGGCCATTTTCCTCCTCCTCGGGGGCGCCCTGGGGGTAGACCACGAAACACAGCTTCTGGCCCCAGCATGTCATTGATTCTGAGGACAGACAGACAGACAGATAGATCTTGGGTCTGACCCCACGGGATAGGGGTCCTCAGGGAGCTGCTCCCTTGGTGGCGGGTCCCGGACACTGGGGCACAGTGTAGGGGCACACTTGGTGGTGGTCAGGCCCTGTGTTGCCAGCTCAGCTCAAGGGCGAGCTCTGGCACGAGCCCCCTCGAGGGTCCCATCTCCAGCCCCTGCACCTGGGGGAGGCTGCCCGGCTCACCAGTGAGTCCGCGCACACACTTTGGTTTGCTTCTCCAGAACACTCCCAGGAAGAAAATGGGCACCCCGGTGAGGATGATGATGACGCCAACCCCACACACCATAGGCTCTGAGATAAAGCTGAAGACCAGCAGGAAGGCCCAGAAGACCAAGTAGGTGGCGGGGACAAGGAGGTTCACCTGTGGAGAGTGAGCGGCGTACCAGTGGTGCGGGATGCCCTGCTCTCCTGCCCCACCACCCGGGGCACCCCAGCGCTTTCCCCCCTTTCCTGGGAGCTGAGACCTGAGAGGTTGGCCCCCTTCTGGCAACAGCCCAACATTCTGGAAGCCCATTCACTCATGGATGGCCAGTTGGCCAAACTGTCGAGGTTTTGTCAAACGTCAGCAGGCCTGAGCCCCACACTGTGACTGGTGTGGACTTGCAGCTCGCACTGGGCTGAAGGTCCGTTCTTTCTTGGTCTGCCACGTTTCAGGCACTGAACACTTCTCCAGCTCAAGGGTTTGGATGCAAACAGGAGGACTTTAGCTCAGTGTAGAGCCTTTGTTTCGGTGTGGGCTCGTGGAACCTTGTGCAGCCACGAGCGGGTGTCTTAGCCTCATTTTCCTGCCTGTAAACTGGGGGTATTCAAAGCGCCCACCTTGTGGGGTTGTCAGGAGGATTGGACAGGTCAGGGTACACAAAGCACGTGGTAAAATCACCTGACGCTGACGCCCAAAATGGGTGAAGCTCCGAGAGTTTCCAGCACGTCCTCCCCTAGGCCTCACCTTGATGGGCCTGTGGAGCGCCGGCCGCCTCCAGCGCAGCACGAGCAGGCCCAGGATGGTGACGCCATAGCAGAGGTAGTTGATGAAGGACACGTAGTTGATGAGTGTGTACGTGTCTCCCACAAGCATGATCACCGCTGTGGCCCCGCACTGGGAGAGGACCGAGCAGAGGACTAGCCTCCCGCCTGCCTCCCGTCACCCCCGCAGGCTGTCCTGTGCCTTCAGGCTTAGGCCAGGAGGTTGGTGAGTGCTGGCCCTCCCCTCTCCCTCCATGGGCTGCCCACCAGGGCCAGGGCTCCTCCTCCCTGCCACTACCCACATTGCCAAGTGGCTTGGGCTCCCTGCCCTACCAGCATAGGTCTCTCAACTTACGCAGACGAGGAGGGCAGGGATAGGGGTGCAGTGTCTGACGTGAATCATGGCCAGCAGGCTGGGCAGGTGCCCTTCTCGGGCTCCAGAGAAGCACAGCCTGGGGGACAGAGATGGTGGGGGCTGTGAGCCTGGCCTGGAGCCTCCCCGCTGGCCAGTTCATGGACCTAAGTTCTAGATCTGATGTCCCTCTTGAGTTGTCACCTCTGATCCCCTGCTCCAGGCCCAAACAGCCCCACCAGGCAGTTTTTCCCCTTTCTGGCCTGCCTCCCTCTTGCTTTTTGTTCCTCAGAGCTGGGATCAGATACCCATTACTGGGGAGTTCATCATCCTGGCTTCTGGAGGGCCCCACCTGGCAGGATTGCTCTGCTCCAGCACTGCTTGCATGCCAGGGCACCTACCTTGCCTCACCGGGACCACCCTCTCCCCAGCCCAGTCACCTGGAGGAGGTGAACAGGTAGCCATTGATCCCTCCGAAAGTGGAAAGTGCCACGGAGACGGGCATGACCCAAGAAAAGTAGCCCAGCAGCTTCTCCCCGAAGGTCTGAGTGAGCACAGGAGAGAGGCAGTGCATGAGCTGGGTGGGGGCAGGGCAGGGCTGGGCACCGAGTGGGGCCTCACTCACCACAGCCACGGCGTTGGAAGCCAGCAGCTCCTGGGGGGACATGGCAGTGAAGTAGGCGATGTTGGTGAAGGTGTACACGAAAGTCACCAGCGGGATGGAGATGAAGATGGCTCGAGGTAGGTTCCTGGGGACAGTGGTGGAGCACATCAGTGTCGGCTTCCTGGGGGCGGGGCCCAGGGGAGTGGAGGCAGGACAGGGGACCCAGCTCCAGGAGCAGCTTTGTCTCCATCTCCTGTGTCTGCTGGGAGCCTTGGGAGTAGGGAAGGGGGCAGCACTGCTGTCTGTCTTGCCCCCACTCTCAACCCCCTAACCCTAGCCCGGGTGCAAACTAGTGGGAGGGAGGACCATATCATATCCTAGGGGGCAGGCCCAATGTCTGCACATAAAGAGAAAATTGCATACAGCCAAAATCAGCCTTGAAAGTCCCAGGAGTGCCCTGAGAACTCTGTCCACAGACCTAGGGTGCCCCTGGGACTCCCCATTGACCCAGCCCCTGCTGGAGCTGCTCACTACGGGGTCCCTGGCTGAGCATCGGATGGAGCCACTGGCTTCATCTGCAGGGCCGTGCTGTGTGCACATGTATGATTTTTGGCTGAATGCAAATAGCAGGGTCTATTTACAGTGGAACAATGATCCTCAGTGTTTCTGAGGCCCAGCAAGGGGCTGTGACTTGCCCATAGCCCTACAGGGCCAGGCTAGAAGACACTCATCCTGGCTGTCTTTCCAGAGTCATTCCTCTGGGGCAGTGGCGTGGACAGGCAGACAGCCAGACCGAACCACAGGTGATAGCAGGTCTGTGCAGGGAGGCTGCCTATCCCATTGCCCAGCCCCACAACTTCCCAGGGCCCAGCCCAGT
Organism: Macrotus californicus; assembly: GCA_007922815.1. Classification (NCBI taxonomy): domain Eukaryota; kingdom Metazoa; phylum Chordata; class Mammalia; order Chiroptera; family Phyllostomidae; genus Macrotus; species Macrotus californicus. The sequence goes on from VMDR010001674.1 coordinate 35,666, forward strand.
GCACTGCTCACTTCCGAGGGTCAACTAGCTCCTCAGTGACATAGTTGAGGAAGTTCCAGCCGCTGAAGGCAAAAGAGCCCTGCAGGAAGGCCAGGGCCAGGTGACCCACAGAGGGCGTCATCCAAAAGTCGAAGGCATTGCTGGGCCTCAGCTCCTCGAAGTGTCCTGGGGGTCCAGAGGTCAAGGGTCAGTGTCACCTCCCCAGCCCTGGGCACAGCCCCGCCCTGGCCCTACCTTGGAAGATCTGGACAAAACCCATGCCAATGATGAGCGACAGGGCCAGCAGTTTCCCGCCGGTGAAGATGTCCTGGATGCGTGTGGCCCAGCGCACGCTGGAGCTGTTCACCCATGTCAGAAGCACTGGGGAGGAAAGGTGAAAGGGTGGGTGGGCCACACCCAAGTCCACCTGAGAGGCAAGGGGACACATACCCTGCAGCAGCCAGAGTGCAAGAAGCTCCCCTCGGGCGGGTAGCTGGAGCGGTTCCCCAGCTCCCCCCATACGAGGCAGGTGGTAGAGGCCCAGCCCAGTCCCAAGGTGGGTACTCACTCAGGCAGGCCATGGAGAGCATGCGGGAGGCCGTGGCAGGGGGGATACAGTTGGGGAACACGGGCTGCAGTACGTAGTTGGAGAAGGTCATGGAGATGACAGCCAGGCTGGTGGGGTACATGATGAGGACCGCGCTCCAGAGCAGCAGAAAGCTGAAACGAGTGAGGGCCCGAGGGGCGCAGGCATCCTGTCCATTGCCCTCCTGGCAGAGCAGGCCCTGGCGTGTGGAGGGGGCTGCACCCTGGGTCCTGGAACCCAAGGGCAGTGCAAGTGCTGGAGGCTGGCTTTGGTCCAGGGAGGCAGGTTTCAACAGACTGCATTCATCAGTTAAACGCCTTGGGCAGGCATTGAGAACCAACTGGGGAACCAACCACCTTTCTAATGGCCACACAGCCCCTGGCCACAGGCTGTTCCTGCACTGGGCTGGGGTGTGGGGAGGGCTGTCCTGGGGTCTGCAGCCTTGGTTCCACTGCCGCTCTCAGCAGAGCCCTGTGGCTGCAGACGGCTGACTCTGAGCTGTGATCCCTTGAGACCACACCTTGCAGAGCAGTGGCTGGGGGTGGCAAGTAATTTATGTCCCTTCTTCCTCAATTTCACCTCTGCAGAGTGCCCATGTAGGAGTGGGGGCTTTGCTCAAGGCTGTGAGGCCCTACCTGTTCCTGGGGGTCTGCCTGGACCCAAGGGAGGGCCTGTCCATGGGGGTGGTCCTAGCCTCTAGTTTGGCTCTCAAGGGTGGGGATCACCTCATCCAGGGACTTCATTGACCTCTGGGGCATCACATTTGGTGTCTTCCTTTTGGTCCTCACCCTTGCTCTGTAGCCCTGCTTCCTACCCCTTGCTTTGCACCCTCTCCCCAACACCTTGGTTTCTGGGGCAGCCTAACTCCATGACCCTCCCCCCTGTTGGGTGCTCCTTTGTGCAAAACCTTGATGCTGTGTGCCTCCAGGCCGAGTCAGGAGGCAGGGTCTTGGGTCCTGCTCTCTTTCCCACCATGTCTAGTACTCTTTCCAGCTGCACAGCACAATTCTGCCATCTCAGGCCCCGGGCCTCTCTCAGGACCCTATCCCCAGAAAAGAGCACTCAGGAGTGTGCCAGCCCAGCCAGGGCCACATCCATGGCTGCCTTGTTGAAGTCCCCTGATCCAAACTTTGTGTACTTCAGCCCAGACTTTTTCTCTGAGCTCCAGATCACCCCACCTCCCCCCACAACTCTGGCCAAAACCTGACTGGGCATTTCCCCAGATGTGCCATAGACCCCACCAGTGTACCAAGCCCCACCTGAAAATCTCCCCCTCGCCATCCGAGGAACCACTGTCTTTGAAGCCTGTCCAGTGGGAAAGCAAATGTCGCTTCTGCTGCACCTGCCTCCCCCCCATGCCTCCTTGGTTATCACCTCCTCCTGAAGGATTCCAGAAACTTCCTGTACCTGTGTTGAGGCCCTTAGCATGACTCAGCTAGACAATTGCAATAGCCTTGCTCTCCCTCCACCCCCAGGCTGCCACATCCCCTCTGGGCCATGTTGCCTACCATGGATCTGACAAGCTGGCCCAGGCTACTACCCTCTGTACGTGCTCCAACTCCTTGCTGCTCAGCCGAGAAAATGCCACTCTTCCTCCAAGCTTTGGCATAAACGTGGTTTTTCTGGGGAGCCTTCCCTAGGTGGTTGGTACCCCGTTCTCTTGGTTGCTGGGCCACTGCCTCTTGAACACACCCTCAGAGCTGGGATCCTCTAGGTTTTAGTCATGTTTGAGGGGCGGTTTCCCTACTGACCGTGAGCAACTGAGGACAGGGATGCATCTTTCTATCACAGCATCCCAGGCCCTCAGCACACAGTAGGTGCTCAGCTAATGTTCACTAGTGAATAAAGGAGTATTGGGAGCTATTCAAAGGGGAGCTCTTGCAGGGGGCTGAAAGGAATGTCATGTCCCCTCCCAGCACCACATATGGGCTTCCGGGATGCCAGCAATAACCTACAGGTTTCAGACAGTAAGGGCCTCCCCATCCAGAGGCACTGGGGAAGGGGAGGGAGAGTGGGGCTTAGAGACAGCTTTATTTGAAAGGAAACAGAGAGGTCAAAAGGCCAGCTGGAGTGTGCAACTTGAATGGGGTGGGCATTGGTCCCACCCTCCCTGGCCTTGGAAGGTGGTCCAACAACCCCACCCCCTTCCCTCCATCCACCCCCAGGACCTTCCTGTGATGTGAGGAGTGGAAGAGGAACCCCAGGTCTTGACCCAACTGATCATCCATTCTGAAGAGGCCGCCCTCACTAAGTTGCTGGTGACTCACACTCACCCAGACAGGCCCCCGAAGATCTCGGTGACATAGGCATAGTCCCCGCCAGACTTAGGGATGGCGACTCCCAGCTCCGCGTAGCAGAGGGAGCCCAGGGCAGTGATGCCCCCGCCCAGGACCCAGACGAAGAGGGCCAGACCCACAGAGCCAGAATGCTCCAGGACCCCCTTGGGGGAGATGAAGATCCCGGAGCCTATGATGTTCCCTGCAGGGGAGATGGAGAGGCGTCAGCCTTCTCAGTGGGTCTCCGGAGGCTGCAGTGAGACACCCCCCTGCCCAGGCTGCTCCCTGGAGGGGGAGAGAGGGGAGCCTGGAGGCATGTGGATGACCCTGGACTGATCATCTTCCCTCCTTAGTCCCTGGCATGGGAGTGGCACCTTGTCCATTCAGCCAGGCTCCCCTGCCAGAGACGGTCTTGTTCCGAGTTCGTCTGCCTGCCCCCTCCCCTGCTGCCTCTTACTTCCATGAGGTGGGGCAAGCACAAGAGAGGAGACTCAGCCATGTGAGTGGTGGCAGAATGGCAGCCACTCCTGTGCATTCCCATGGGGCCCAGACTCAGTCCCTTGCCCCCAGCCAAGGCTTCTAGTCTTCTCGGCCTCCAGCATCTGTCCTACTTCCAACCTGCTGGTCAGAGCTGGCCTCCTAAAGCAGGACCTTGACCACGACACTTTCTTGCCACTTTCCTATTGGTTGAAGTCCAAACACGTAGAGTGGCTCAGGAAGTGTACCTCTTCTGTGAAGCCCCCCTTGACCATGCTGGTTTGGGCTCCTCCCACCATTCACACCACTGTGGTTCCCCAGACCCTGCCTGTACTTTATTTGTCTTCCGGCTTCCCTTTCCCTGTAAAGGAGCCCCTCTGCCTGCTTCCTCCCTGACCCAGGACCCAGGCTGCAGACACAGAATCTGAAGAGACCTTGCTTGATTCCTGGCACTGTGAACATATTTCAGGTCTTGGGCAAGGGCCAGTGGGGTACATTTTCAGGGCTGGGGGTTGGCCAGCAGCCATCATGCAAAGAATGGAGAGGGCAACGGAGTGGGAGTCTTGGCCCCGGCCTGGGGTCCGGACACGGACTGCCTCTTTCCTTGGGATAGCCCACTGGGTGCAAACAGAGGTCACTGCTCTCATCCCAGGAACCTAATGGGAAATCCCAGCTGGGGCTCAGGAGACCTGGGGACCTCTCTCAGCTCAGGTCACCTTTCGAGTCCAGTCTGCACAATGGGATTACTATGAGGATTCAGTGAGATACTGTCAAGGAAGCCTTCAGCTATACCCAGATGTGCTCAGCATCTTTGTTGGCGGGATTCTGTGTGTGGTCTGTGACCTTACCTGCTCCCTCAGAACACAGCAGGCGCCCCATACACTTCTGCTGAGTAAACTACGGGACGAATAAATGGCCTCGTGCCCAACGTGGCAGCAACGCCCTGATGTGAAGGACTCACTGGTTCATCTGTGAAGTGGGGGCAGCACTCTCCGCCCGGCTTGCCCGCAGAGGGACTGTGAAGGGGAGCAGAGAGGGCGGCAGGCTTCCAAGGCTCAGGTGCCAGTGCAACCTGCTTCGGTCACGGAAAGACTGCCTTGCCGCCGGGGCTGACGTTGAGTCCTGGGCACTGGGGGCGGGGGTGGAACTCCCTCGACTCGCAGTGTCTGGGAGTGGAGCGGTGGGACATGCTCAGGGCCCAAGCCAGGGTCTGCAGAGCAGGTTCCCAGGGCAAGCAAGACTCTGAGCGTCCACTTAGCCATCAGCTCCCTGCTAGTTAGGGTCAAGAGGGGGCGGTGTTCTGGGCACCTGGGTGTCGTCATCTGTGCACCTGAATCAGCTCATGTCACTGGCGATCTGCACTAGGGCTTGTCCCAGAGGACATTATCCCAGAATCCACAGGCCACATGAGTAAAACAGCAACATTGCTAGGACCTGAGGCTCAGTCCCTCCACACGATCGCCCCCACCTGCCAGCGCCTGGTGGGGGAGTGCACATCCGTCAGGGCAGAGCCCTCCTGCTCCACCTGCCAGGCCCACAGGCGGGTCTGGAAGAGGACACAGCTGTGGTGGCCAATCTGCATGCATTCCTTGTCCACGGTGCTACCCTCCACCCCCACCCCCGGCCGACACAGATTTCCAGTCTGGACAGCCACGACGCCCACTTGGTTTTCCAGTCACATCCCAGGAGCCCTAAATACATCCAGATAAGGATGAAAGAATTCCTGTCCTCTAGCCCCCAGAGGTAAGTTGTTCCCTTAGCCTGCTTCCAACAGGGAGAGGGGAAATCTCCCTCGCCTACGACGGGGGCCCAGAGCCTGGGTGGGCTGTTGGGTTTCTAAAAGGCTTTTGAGTTCACTCCACCCGGCAGCGGAGTCTATGTTCTCAGGACCTGGTGGAGTGGGATTTGCCAAAAGCCAGTGAGGTTGGAAGCCAGTGGGGGCTGGGTGGCCTTGGAAGGAGCTGGGTGCGTTCGGGCTGGGGGTATCGAGGGCCCCAAGCCACCCGCCCTGTGCAGACCCCACCACTCCACACAATTCAGCCTGTCAGGGCCTCATGTGCATAGCCCTCAGGAAGCTACACCTGGCACCTTGTCCTCAAGGCTGGAGTCTGAAAGGGGCTATTGCTAGCCTGTGCCCAGTAGCTGGAGACTCGAATGCTGGGATCTAGGGGAATGGGTTGGGGTGAAGCATCACTATTGTTTTGGACACATGGCCTCATACAGGGAAGGACTACTCCCCATGGGCTAAAAGGAACATGTGTGCTGGCAAATGTGTCAGTCATGTCCTTGGGGCCTCTGCTACTGGGCCTGCATAACTGCGGTTTGTGCTAGGAGTGGCAGAAACCCCGTGAGGTCCATGGGCTGCCCTTGACACCACTCACGTGGTCTGGGTGGGGCTCTGCAAAGAGCAACAGGGGCTGTGAGCTTGGGTGAGTGGCACAGGCCAAGGAGAGGGAAGGAAGACGATGAGGACAGGGCCGGGGGTCTCCTGCACTGGGATGACCCAGGAGGTGTGGGGAAGGGACTGCGGAGCTGTGAGGAGTTGTTGCGGGGGTGCCCGCCCAGCCCTCAGTGGTGGGGGGTGCGGGCCTCCCTTCTCAGTCCTCACGCTCAGGCCCAGCAGGATCAGCTCTGCCTGATTCAGGGAGTAGCAGGGGACGAGCCCAGCCCTAGGGGATCTTGCTCTGGAAGAAGAGGAGCAACAGGAGCCGAGAACATGGGAAGGGCCAGGACACACTACTGAGTGCCCGTGCAGCTGTCTGACTGACGGTGGGCTGGAGAAATGTGGGTTTCGAGGCCTCCACGTTCCCATCTACCCCGTGGGAGGACGGCTGCTTGGTTGTGCCTGCCGCTCCTCGGTGGGGACAGAGCCCCTGGGCAGGTGGGCGAGGACAAGAGGGGCCCTTCCACTCCGCTCTGGCCTCTCTTCTCTCAGCCTGAGCTGGGCGGCTTTTATCACATTAAGAATTTTGGCCCGATGGGGCTTACCCGGCCCCGCGGAGGAATGAAGAAAGGGCCATTGTCCCGCGGCTGCTGCGGTGTGTGCTGACCTATTTCTGGGAGGCGGCGCGGACCACAGAGGTCACAGGGGTGGACCGTGGAGGTCGTGGTGGTGGAAGGAGCCAGCTGCCCGTGGTGTGCGTGTGGGGAATGCACAGTCTGGCTTGGGGAGGGGGCGGGGAGGTCCTGTCAGGCTGTGGGCACCACCCTTCAGCCCTAGAAACACTTTCAGGAGGCAGCTGTGTGGCCTCAAGCCCTTCTGGGCCTCAGTTTCCCCGTCTGCCAGGGAGGGTCACTGGGCTAGGGGGCAGCAGATAACTGGTCCAACCTTGACTTTGGCAGAGGCACTGCGGGCAGGATGGCATGTGTCTTGTACACCTGCATGGGGCCCAAGGAAACAGTCTGCCCAGGGCCCCACCCCCCACTGTGTAGGTCTCTCTCCAGCTCACTGGCCTCCCAGAAGCAACACTGCCCCCAGGAAGTCCTCTTGACTCCTCACTTTGGCCCCTACCACCTGGACCCTGCCCCATTGCCATGGTATCTGAAGGACGGCCCGGAAGTGATTCCTTTGTTTGCCACCCTGAGTGTAGGGTCTGTGCTGGCCTGCTGAGATGAAAGGCCTGAGATTTCCCAAAAGGACAGGGAACTCACAGGGCTAGGTCACCTTACAGCCACCTTGCCTATCCTTGACACAGAGAGTACCTTGGGCCTGATCGGGGGCTGACCACGGGCCAGGCCTTCTTCCTTTGCTCTGGGCAGTGAGTCCCAGCACCTTCCATTAGGACAGGATCCATGAGGCCTCTGGCTTCCAAATTCTCTGGAAGATACAGAAGCTCCAAAGAGCTTCAAATTCCCATTGGTAGGTCCTAAGGCCCCCAGGCCATGGACAATGGCACTTACTAGTTGAGAACCCCCAGATCTGGGTTCAAACCCCAGGACCCTCGAGATGGGGGCTGTGGACATGGCACTTCATCTCTCTGAGCCTTCTTGTCTATAAAATGGGGAGCTGAGGCAGTGACATGGCATGCTCCCACCCCGCCTGGCCCATCGGGGGACTCAGGAGTGCCTACAGATCCTAGTGTTATCATCCACCTTAGAGACACCTCAGGCCACTCGATCTGGCCTTTGGAGACCTGACTCCCATGGGACCTCAACACCCTGGGGTCAGAAGCCAGGGCCCTAATTTGGGGGCCCTGCCATCACCCTGTGCCTCTAAGCACATGAATGTCTTTACAGTGAGCATGTGTCAGGCACCCCTTTGGGGGACAAAAATGCCTGCTGAGGTCTTGGCAGAACTCTAGAGAGGTGAGTGGGGTGTTTCCAGGACTTGCCTGAATTGCCAACTGGCCAGCATGCATGTCTGGCCTAACCCACTTTCCTTTTGAGAGGGACGAGTGGCAGTGTGAAGCTCTCTCTGCCTGGCCTGCTCAGCCCAGCTGGGCCTCGTCTAGTAAGCCTTGCCCAGCAAGCCTCACTCATGCCCTGTCTCCAGGCTGAGTCTTACTGGGTGCCCGGTGAGCTCCGTGCTGCGGCAGCACCCGGCAGTCAAGCTGCAGGCCACACCCTCCTAGCCTCATCATCAGCATCTGTCAGGTTGGTGCCTTCCTCCCACAGGGCAGGCAGCCTCCTGGCCCTCCTTTCACCTCGTTGGCTGCTCCTTCTCAAACTCCTCTGCTGGTTGCTTCTCATTTCTCCTAACTCCTGGACAGCAGGTGCCCACAGCTTAGTCTTGGGGTCTTTTCCCTTTTCTTTCAACACTCACTCCCTTGGGGACCTCATCCAGTAACCCCAGCTTCTGCTGGCTTCTGCTCCCAAATCTACATCCCTGGCATGGACCTCCCTGCTAAACTAAACTTGCAAATCCAGCTGATCACTCAGAGGGCATCTTGCATATCATGTGTTCAAAACAGGATTCCTGACTTGCAGCCCTCTTTCCCCCAAACCTGCTCCTCTCATGGTCTTCCTGGACCAACAAATGGCAAACTGTGCTCCCAGCTGCGCAGACCCTACCCTGGTGTCACTCTTGCCTCCTCTCTTTGCCCACATGTCCTCGGACCTCCTTCACCATCACAAACCCTTCGGCTCCATCTACCAAACTCACCTGGAACTGAACCTTCTCTAGTACCTCTGCTGCTGCCACTGTGCTCTGAGCCACTGCCACCTCTCTGTGTGTTTCATAGCCCCCTCAGAGGGGATGTTTATTGATGAGAGAGAGAGAGAGAGAGAGAGAGAGAGAGAGAGAGAGAGAGAGAAAGAAATATTGCATTGACCTCTTGTACATGTCCCAGCCAGGGATCAAACCCTTGACCTAGGTATGTGCCCTGACTGGGAATCAAATCTGCAATCTTTAGGTGTATGGGATGACACTCCAGCCAACTGAGCCACCTGTCCAGGTGACTCAAGCACCTTCCTGACCAGACGTCCTGCTTCTGCCCCTGCTGCCTGCAGCCTCTGCTCCAGTAGTGAGCCCCATCCCATCCCATCCCATCGCCTCCCCCACTCCCCGCCCCTCCTCTCTCATCCTATCTCATACCATCTCTCTTACTTAAAGCCCACCTGGGGCTGCCATCACACAAAGAGAAGAAGGTAAAGTCTTTCCGGGGTCCTGCAAGGCCCACACAAATTGGACCCCAAGTTGGACTCCTGACTCATCTGTGTTCTATCATCCCTCCTCTTGCCTTAATTTTCCCACCTCAGCACACGCATCACTACCCTGTTGGCTGAACATTCAGCTCATTGATCTTGCTTGCCCTTTGACTCCCATGCTGGAATGTCAGTGCCAGCAAGGTAGGGATGCTGTCTGTGTGGCTCCCTGCCGTGTCTCCAGCACCTAGAACGGTGCCTGGCACAGTTCAGTACCTGATGTTAAACGGACGAGCGAGTGTGTCCAGTGCTGGCAGGCCCTGCTCTTGCAGCCAGAACTGCCTTGGTCCCCTGTGGCTTCCCAGAGTGCACAGGGCATCTGACCCCGGGCTGGTTGCAGCCTCAGGTCCTCAGTTTCCCCCTCTATAAATTGGGGCTGTGGTGAGGCACAGAGAAGCTTCTGAGTGATTTTATGCCTCCTCAGGGTTTTCCTCTGAGCAGCCCAGCCACCTCCAGTCCGGAGGAGCACAGACAGGGGCCTGGACAAGGCTGCATGGGCAGGGACCGGTTCCTAAGGAGATGGGATTCACGAAGCAGAGTCCCTGAACATACTTGAGCCCGATCCACAAATACCTGCACGGGCTGGATACTTGAGTCAAAGGGAGAAAGAGAAGACAGGACAGCTTGATCAGCAGACCCAGGGGTGACTCCTGCTCTGCTGGACCCCGGCACTTCCCTTTCTCGGGTGGGAGGGTATGGACTGAGAAGAAGCTGCCTGAGGTCCCTCAGTCAGGACAAGACACCCTGTACGTACAGCCCTGGCTGGGGTGTGGGAATTGGGGGAGACTTCTGTCCATCTGTTTGTTCGTCCTTCCGCAGTGGGGTGTAGAGCTCAGTACATCCTGGCTGGATGAGCTCCCAGCTCCGCCTTAACCTCCCCCCATTAGGGACTATGAATCTGGCCCCAATTTCATCCAGAATCAGGGCAGTATGCAGACAAGCAATGGGTTGAAAAACCAACCCAAATCTGCTCCCAAATCCCGAGTCCATTGCCTGCAGCCGCAGTTTCTATGTCTGTACAAGGGGTGTGCAAACTCCCATGTTGCGGGACAGGCACGGCCACCGAATGAGACAAAGGGAGGGCATGTCTCCATAATGTGAGAAGACGCGGTTCTCTGAACAGGCACCGGATGTGGCCACGTCCCGCACAGCCCTGCCCTGGCTGTCTCTTCCTCCCACTGGACTGTCCCTTGCTCCCAGAGGCCAGCAGGTGCTGTCCGAAACACCTCTTAGGCGGGGTCACAGTCCAGCCCAAAGCCCTTCCATTCTGTTCCATTCTTGAAAGCCCTACTCCTGAGCTTGGGATGGGGCAGGAAGGTCGAGGGAAGAGGATTGTAGGGTCTTCTGGAAAGATGTATCTGGAAGTCTTACAGATAAATTCAGTGGCTGGTAACACATAAGGAAGGTTATGGAGCATAATATAAAGTTCTCAAGACTTTTGAAGCTGGAATATACTTTACAGACATTTTTTATTTTGACCAGCTTCCCCAGGGCAGGAAAGTAGGGTGATATACGAGAGGTGAGCCCCCCCAGAACAGTGAATGGGGAGTAAGTTGGTGGGTGTCTTCAGGGCATCTGATGGGGAGGGCAGTGCTGACCCTGACTCAGTCCACACCTGCCTTCTCCCTCTTCTCCTGTCACCTTCTGGTCCAGGTTGATGCTCCTCTGGTCTGTCTCTTGCCCAGTCCAACCTCCTGTCTGCTGTTACCTTCAAAGCTCTCCAAAGAGGGTGGCTGAACCACTACTGGGTGTCCTGGACTGGGTAGGTCATCTGTGTTCTGTTCTTGAGTCTGCCACCCTTGGGCAAGTCACCCCAGAGGAGGCAGAGTAGGAATATAGCTCAAGGATACCAGACCTGCTGAGGTGGCCCAGAAAGAGCACTGTGGCTGGCTCCAGACATGCCTCGACCCCAGCCTCTTGGCCCATCCATGATGTGTGGGCTTCCCCTTCCTGGGGACACACACAGCGTCTGGAGAGAGTGTGGATTGAGACAAAGCTCTAACCAGTACCTTGGCCAAATCCCTGGAACCAGCCCTTCCTGCCAGCAAACAGTCAAGCAGGGGTACCTTAGGCCAAGAAGGTCTCAGGGCTGGGCCAGTGCTCCTGGAAGATGCCATTCCAGGGCCAATGGGTAAGTAGGGAGCCACCTGCAGGGGGGCTATGTTCTGGGGTAATTCTCAGTGTGAATGTGGGGTCTAGCCAAGAGCCAGGCCCCTGGGGTCTGGGGATGGGTGGGCAGTGGATGCACCAGCAGCTCCCACTGGTTGTGGGGGAGATAGATGGAGACCAGTCAAGACTCCTTTCATTCATCCCTCCAGCCATGACTCTTGTGACACAGGAGGGTCTCCGAGGCACCAGGGATGCACACAGACACAGGCCTGGGTTAGCTAGTTCCTGAGAAGCCAGTGTTCATGACTCAAGATGGAAAGAGGAAAATCCCACCACTGTTCTCACTGTCCCCTGAGCCCTCTGTCTACCTAGAAGTCCGAATCTGGGGCAGGACACAGGGACCCACGCTGGGGTGAGGAAGCTGGGGCCAGAGTGCCGGAGGGTGAGAGTGCCTGTTGGGGTCCCAGCTCCGGGAGCCGTTGGCTTTTCTGCAGGCCTGGTCTGCCCTACCCCAATGCCGCCTCCTCCTCTCTCTGGCTGCTCCGGCCCCAGGGTCCTGCCGTCAAACTGCAATATACTCTGAACCTATTTCCCCATTAGCTGGCTCTATCTGTTCGTCCAGTCTGCCCACAGTCCCTCCTGGTTTTGAAGACTAAATCACTTGCTCTGCGTGGCACTTGGACCCTGCACATAGTAGGGACTTAGCTTGAGCCACAGCGCAGAACTTGAGGCCTTAGCTGGGTCAGCCTACACAGCCCCCACACTTGCACTTCAGGCAGGACCACAATTCTTTCCATTTCACAGATGAGGAAACTGAGGGTAACTGCCTTGCCAAAGCCCCACAGCGAAGTAAAGGCAGGAGGATTCCAGCGGCTGATGGAACCCACACCTCTCTCAGGCACAAAAATTCGGGGCACCTTGGGAGGTGGGAACAACAAGCCCTGCGGCGCGACACTGCAGGTGCTCTGGCAATCCCCTCACCTATTGTCCCGCGGTCGCAGGCCGGTAGGAGGGCCAGGAGAGGGGTGCTCCTTGTCCCAAGCGGCTGTGTGCCTCAAGCCTTGGGCCCTGCCTCGTAGGCACCCGCCCGCCAGGGGCCCCGCTCACCGACGATGATGGTGCAGGCGCTAAACAGCCCGATCTCCTTCTTGAGCGTCACCCGTTCCGAGGCGCCGGGGCCGGGCCCTGGGCCGGGGGAAGGCGAGGGCGCAGGGCCGGCGTTCCCGCGCCCGCTCGGCTGCTGCGTGGGGCCGGCCATTTCGCTGTCCAGCTGCGTCCCCGCTCCCTGCGCTGTCCCGTCTATCCGACTGGCCGCCTGTCCGTCGGTCCGTCCGTCTGTGGGTAAGCTCACTAACCTCGCAGCCCTTGCAGCCCGGACAGCGCTCACAGGCGGGCGCATGCGCTGGCGCGGGGCCCGGGCCGTGGGCCCGGGGCGGCGGGGGCCAGGGAGGGGCGGAAGGAGGGCCGGCGGCACCCCTCCCCCACCTTCCTTAACCGAGGAAGAACTTTGTAGTAGAGAGAAGGGAGGGACCCCCCTGCTGCCTGAGTTACATCCACTCGTGGGGCGCGGTGGGGTGGGGGGAGCAGGACTCAGAGGCAAGACTGGCCCTGCCCTCAAGGGGACTGAGGACGCGGGCAAAACGGGAGTCGCCTGGGGGTTCAGACCCGCCGAGCGCCGGCGCTTCGGGGAAGGGGTGCAGAGCGGGTGGGAGCTGAGCCGAGACGTAGGGGCGAGTGGCGAGGCCCGGACGCCAGCGCTTTCTGATCCCTCCTTGGCTTCCAGGCGGAGATGGCGGGGTGTCAGGTGCCCTCCGCGCCCACCATCAAAGTCTGGAGAGACGGGGGCGGGTGAAGACTCTGGAGCCCCCAGCCCTCGTCCAGGGAGGCCCTGTCTATTGCCTCGTGGGAGTCCTGAACGGCTTTGCCCTGCCACCCCACCCTCCGCGCCCCGCCGTCCGCCGGGCTCGGGGCTGCGCCCGGCAGGTTCCATCTGCAGGCGTCTGGCCGCGGTTGGGAGTCGGGGACCAGTGAACCCGGACTCTGGTCTTAGGCCCCGCGCGGTCCGGCCCGGCTTCAGGAGGCGAGGCCACCTCAACTGCTGGGAGACACAGAGAAAGGGGCTGTGGCCCCTGAGGTCGCAGGAAGAGGTCGGGCTTGCGGGATCCGAGGGAGGTTTCCTCCTCCTGGAAGCCGTCCGGATTGCGCCGCCCCGGCCCGCGGGGCAGACACACGGGAGGCCGCGTCGGGGGCCACCGGGGCTGCGGGCGGGGCGAGCCTGGCACGGTGCGGCCGGCGGCGGAACAGCCTTTGTCCTTTCCTGGCGGCCGCCGCGCCGCGCCGTCCCCTGCATGTGGATGAGGCCGCGCCGGGCTCCGCGTCCTTCCCCCGCCCGTAGCCTCGCGGCTTGCTAGGGGCCCCGCCCGGGGTCCGACGGCCGTGGGGGGGACCGGGGACGGGGCGGGGGTCGAGGTCCGGCCCTGGGCTGTGCCCTGGGTCTGGAGGTTCGAGCGTGGTGGTGCAGAGCTTTGTCAGATGAGAAGGGTCTTTCGAAATTAGGGGGGGTCTTGGGGGTCGGGAGCGGGATCGACACTGGGTGGACGTGCGGGAGGGGACAGGCAGGGGAGGCCACTCGGGGAAGCTTCACCCTTCAGGGTCCCGTCGGGGTCGGCATTCTTGGCGCCCTCCGCTTCCCGCCCCAGAGACGCGTTCTCGGGCCGGCTCTCTTAAAGGGGCCTGGCGCGGAGGGGGTGGGGAGGGGTAGCGGGGAGGCAGCGGAGTTCCGGTGACTCCTGACCCTCGAGGGTAGTCTCTACCTGCTGGTTGGACTCTCCACACCCGCGCACCCTCTCAACGCGAGGGTCCGGCCGGAGCTAGTATACCCTGGGGTTGGCGTGGATCTCACTAGCCAGGGGCCTTGGTTTTCGGGGTTGAGCCTCTCATCCGCACCTGAAATGCAAACTCTGTTTGAGAAGGGCTGACGCTAGCGCACCGCACTGCATGGAACCGCGTGCTGTGGTCCAGGCCCGCAGTTCAGGAAGTCATTTCGGTGCAATTGAACTAGAACCTGCAAGCCCCAAAGGGAAGAAAAGGTTGGCAAAATTGTTTTGCCATAAAGTCAATCAGTACAGTTCCCCATAGTAACAGAGAAAAACAAGGAAAACCTGTTGAGGAGATAGGATCTCCTCAACAGACCATTTAAGCAAACAAAAACCCTGAACAAATCAGAAACAGAAGAGAACTTTCTCAGTCTGGTAAAGTATCTACCCAAACCCATGCCCAGCAAGAAGCAGAACCACAAAGGCCTACGGCTAAAATCATGCTCCATAGTGACGTGTTGGGGTGTTTCCCACGGAGACCTGGAAGGAGAAAGAACGCTAGCATTCTTCAGTTACACACACCCCTGTGCTGGAGGCCTGGCTGGTGCAGGGAGGCAAGAAAAGGAAGTAAAAAGACACACGTTCTAGTGACCAAAGTCTGGAACACTGGCGAGGCCAGATGCTGGTGAGGATGTGCAGCCACAGGAACTCTCATTCATTATTGAGGGGATGAAAAAGGGCACGGCCACCTTGGAAGACAGTTTGGCAATTTCCTACAAAACTAAAATAACTCCTACCATAGAATCCAGGGTGCATGCTCTTTGGTATTGATCCAAAGGAGATGAAAACTTACATCCACGCAAAAACCCACACATGGATGTTGACAGCAGCTTTATGCCAAATTGCCCAAACTTGTAAGTAGCCATGCTGCCCTTCGGTAGGTACGTGAACCCGTGGTGCATCCACTCAGTGGAATAGCATTTAGTGCTGGGAATAAGTGAGCCGTCCGGCCACGAAATGACATGAAGAAAAGTTAAATGTGTGTTACTGAGTGAAAAGAAGCTGGTCTGAAAAGCAGTACAAAGATATGAAGGCAATAAGGGAAGATACATAACTGTCATGTGCATGTGACATAACTGGGTAGAAAATCGGAAGACATTTGTAAGTAAACTTAGGGTTAATTAGTTAATTTAGCACTGGATACAAGTTCAACATAAAAAAACTGATTGTATTTTTATATTCCAGCAACAATTAGAAAATAAAATTTGTATTATAGCATAAAAGTCAATACCTAAAAATAAATGTAAATTATGTGTATAATTTCTACACAGAAAACCACAGAACATTACAGAGAAATTGTATAAGATGTAAATTAATTGAGGGGTTGTCTCTATTCATGGACTGGAATTTAAGGCATTGCTTTTCTCTAAGTTGGACTAGAGAACTGATCAACAGGTCCAATGCACTCAGTCAAAGTCCCAAAGGATTTTGTTGCGGTTTGCTTGGATTTTTTTTTTTTTTTGATGAAACTTGACAAACTGAGTCTAAAATATAGATGAAGAAGAAAAAAGCCGAAGTCCTCACACCACAGCCAGGGAGAGAGTTCGGTGTCAGCGCAAGGGCAAACAGTCGACCCACAGAATGCAACGGCCATGTAGGATCAACAAAGCCACGCATTTGCGGGCTCCTGCTTTGTCACCTCGACCCTGGCCTCGCAGGGCAGTGGAGAGAGGACAGACTTTTCAATAAGTGGTGCTGGGTCAACTGAGTATTCATGTTGAAGAAAGACACTCATCTTTACCTTGCACTGTACCCTGACGTTGATTCCATGGACATGAACTTGAAAGGTGAGTATATGTTGAAAGGTAGAACCACAAAGATGCCAGAAGAAGACTTAGGGGAGAGAATAGATTTATTTTCCTAAGTAAGACACAAAAAACACTATCAGTAAAAAAAGTGATAAATTGGACTCCATTAAAATTAGAAACGTCTGTTGATCAAAAACCATGATTAAGAGAGGAAAAGTAAGCCCTATGGGAGAATTCAAGTTATTTCAATACACATATCGGATAAAGAACTTGTGTCTAAAAAATATGAAAATTCCTACAAACTGGTAGGAAGAAGACTTTAAATAGGTGCTTCACAAAAGAGGGTGTACAAATGGCTGGTAAACTTCTGAGCAGGTGTTCAACCTGATTAGTCATCAGAAAAATGAAAATTAGCCCTGGCTGGTGTGGCTCAGCGGATTGAGTGGCGGCCTGTGAGCTGAAAGGTCACTGGTTCTATTCTTAGTGAGGGCACATGCCTGGGTTGCAGGCCAGGTCCCCAGCTGGGGGCATGAGAGAGGCAACTGATCAATGTATCTCTTGCACATCTGATGTTTCTCTCCCTCTCTTTCTCCCTCTCTTCCCTTCTCTCTAAAAACAAGCAAACAAACAAATATTTAAAAAGAGATAAATGCAAATTAAAACCAGAATGAGCTACCACAGCACATTCACCAGAACACTTACAATTAAACACCAGTGATTGGTGCAATTTTTTGTATGTACGTTACACTCACTTCAGAAAGAATAGGACATAAAACACGTCCTGGGCGTGGTTCCTGGGTGGGACAGGATCTGTGCTGGGGTCTCTGGGCCTGCTCTTTCTCTACCAGCTCGTCATGGGCATTGAAACCGCTCAGTGCTCCCACACCAGTTCTGGCTTCAGCCCCTCTTCTTCCCCACAATTCCAGCCTGGGTATCCACTCAGGCAGCCCCAGTTTCTCCTTGCCTTTCACCATCCTGATTCCAAAGCACTTCCTGTCCAAGTCTAAAGCATCTCTTTGGTGATGGCTCTTGGGGACCCCTCTCTGTTTCTGTTTAATGGAATTCTTGGCCCTGGACATTATCACTGTCCTTTCTTGCCTCCTTTTCTCTCCTCCCTCTGCACCCTGGCTGGACAGCCCCTACTCATGTCCAGTCTTCCCTCGGACAGGAGTGCAAACCAAGGCTCCACATACCATGTGACTAAATGTTTAGGTGCTCCCAATGACACTCTGCCATGAGCTAGCCCTGGCCCTGTACCACACTCCCTGGAGCATGCTCTCCCCAGGCCAGAACTAATGGCCACTATCAACTGAGGCAGGTGTGGACCAAGAATAAATGAACCAGGTTTTTTGGCTAGAAATAAATTCTCCAGGGGGTAATCAGAGTGTTGTGTGTGTGTGTGTGTGTGTGTGTGTGTGTGTGTGTGTGTGTATGTGTGTGTGTGTGTGTGTGTGTGTAGTTTATCTCCAGACATAACTGGAGAGGTCAAAAATGTAAATACCCAGGCTACTTGAATCAAGAGTAGAATCATTTCCTCGGCCTCAGCCTACTTGAGTTTAGTATTTAGCAGCTTGACCACAGTGACTCCATTTTATTTTTCTCTTTCCCTCACCAGGTAAGGTGGAAGCTGGGACAGTGTCAAAGACTCCCAGGGCTGAGCACACACTTAGGATAGGGGCTGGCCTGGTAACCCTTTCCCCCACCTAATTTTTCCAGGCTGGGATTTCCAGGCCACTCTAATCCCCTCTCCAGATGTCACTGTGGAACAGAGAGTACAGGAAGCACATTCATGGGGAAACCGGGCTGTGTGGACATCTCTTGGTGAACAAAAGCATCATTTTTCCCCTTGGTTTCCCTGGGTGGAAGCTGTGGAGTCCCCTACACACACTCCCTCAGCCCAGTATCTTTCAGCTTGGGGGGCGTCCCTGTATTACACTGTTTCCTTCCCACAGTTCACCTTTGTTCAGTTAGTTATCAAGCTTCACAATATTCTGAGACTGAAAAAAACACCAAAACTCTGGTGCTGGTGACATTCTGGCTCTCCCTGGTGTGGGGGTGATGGCAGGAACCACCTGGCCCACGCTTAAGTGCCCAGTCTCCACATTCAGTGCTTCCAGAATGATCAAATGAAGGGTGTGTTGCCATACAGAGCCTCCGTCCACTCCTTCCTGTGATAGGGACCCATCTTCCAGTCTGCACTTCCAGAGCTTCGACTGGCCCACTTTTGGCCTTTACCTCTTCACACCACACACTCCTCCCAATACTGCCCACTGCCCACCCTTTCCTCCAGGCTGACAACCACTTCTCTGCCACCCCAGGGTTGCTCCAAAGTGCAAATCTAATCCCCCTGCACCCTCTGAAACTGTCCGTGCTCGATCTAGCCATGGAGATGATGCTTCAGGAGGAAGATCATTTAACTTATGGTCCAACTGGGTGGGATACTTTTGAAAATGAAAGGGGGTGTGCTATTAATCATTACACCAGGGTAATAGATATAAAACAGGACGTGTGGGATGTATGGTCACTATCCTTAAAGGAGATGTTGGTCCCCACCTTGCCTTGACCATGCTATCTCCCTGACCTGCGCTCCCTCACATCTTTGTGCTCACTTATTCTTGGTGAATAAGCCTGGTCATCACCTCCCCCAGGAAGCCAGCCATCCTGGTCCCCACCCTGGATGAAGTGCCCATGTGGCCACCTCTCCTTGCTGTTTCTCTTCCCACTGGGCTGGTGCTCCTCAAAGACAGAGACCTGGCCTTCCTCCCAGCACATAGTAGGGCCTCAATGAAGATTCTCAGTTGTGTGACTGGGGAATCACAAGATGCAGGTTCTAGCCCTGGCCAGTGTGGCTCAGTTGGTTGTGGTGTCGTCCCGCACGCCAATGGGGTGTGGGTTCTATTCCTGGCCAGGCACATGCCTGGGTTTCAGGTTCGATCCCTGGTCAGGGCATGTATATGAGGCAAACGATCGATGTTCCTCTTTCGCATCGATGTTTCTCCTTCTCAAATCAATAAAAAACATGCCCTTCAGTGAAGATTTTTTAAAAAATGAGAGAGGCACAAGTTCTAGTTCCAGCTCTGTGACTGACTTGTGAACTGGGCGAGTCGCTTAAGTACTGTGAGGGCTGGGGAGTGGGGGTGGCGTACAACCCCTCAGGGCCAACAGCTATGGTGGGGGGCTGCTTGCCCAGGATGTTGGGCTTTTGGGCCCACTAGTCAGAAGAGGGAAATGGGGGGAGAGGACTCATCTCCTCCCGTGTCACCCCATGCCTTCCCCTGAGGCTCCTATGGGCATGACACTGCGCAGACTCCTGTTGGTGATGGTGGGGGCTGTGGGTAACAGGAACTACTAGGGAACATGGGAAATTGGGACTCGGGTCTCTGCTCTGAAACTGGGCTCTCTTTTCCTTCCTAGTCATCTGAGTCCCAAATTCTGCTAGGTCAGCTTCCTGGACCAGGGTACCCTCCAGCCCCAGGGCTTCACTCAAGTATACCTGCCATTCTATGAGGTGCCACCAGAGGGCAGCCTCCTGGTCCCTGGGATGGACCCCGGCAGCCTACCTCTCTGGGGCATCAAGGAATCCAGGCCTCTGCAGAGCCCTGTCCTAGTGGTTTGGGGAGGGCAGTCCAGGCTTCCTGGGACCAGGACTCAGCCTGTTCTAGGACCACCAGAATCAGATGGGAGCCAGGGAAGTCCTCACCAAGGGCTGCCCAGTCTTCCTCTGGCGGCTGCCTGAGGGGGAGGCTTGCCTCCTGGCTCGAGAAATGCAGGGGAGGCCCCAGGGACCATGGTGCTGGCCTGGGTCAGGAAACTCATAGTGAAACCAGAGAGATCTTGTAGTGAAATTCATTCCACTCAGAACACCTGCCTTGGTGCAGGGCTGGGGAGGGACTAGGAGGCGACAAAGCCTCCTGCGGTGGCGGTGGCATGGGGAGGGCCCAGAGCTTTATCTGATGGGCCCCAGCCTTTCTCACAGCTGAGTGGAGCCACCCTGGCAGGCCAACCATGACCTGGTGGGCAGGGCCTCTGCAGGCCCCATGGCCCAGCCTCCCCACCTGCCCAACAGGCAGGGAGGCAGTGAGCCTGGGAAAGGAGTGGGCGGCAGAGTGGGCGCCACTGGAGGGGAGCAGGCAGCGTGGGGCTGGGCACTGAGGCAGGTCCCTCCGAGGCTCCAAACCCCAACAAACATCAAAACCAGTGACAAAAAACTGGGGCAATCTAAGTGTGTACCTCTAATAAACCACTGCTTTAACGCGAGAATAAGACTGCAGATCACCAAAAACTGTCAGCCTCTGAGGACACACGGGCTCCTGGGACACTGCAGAAGGCTGTTTCTTGGGTGTGGACTGTCCTCTGGGTGCCCTCCCCCCAGCTAGGGCTCCCTCCAGTGGGGCACCCTGTGCTGGCTGATGCCAGAGCCAGCGAGGAAAATGTGGGGATCTGACTTCCCTGAGTTATGGGGGGTGAGCCATTTTGGAGAAACTGAGGCCGACTTCTCCAGGGACCCTGTCCAGACGGGGCCTTCAGGGTCATGAGTGCCTTCAGAAGGGTCTGAGAAGGGATGGTCTCAGTGTCAGAAGGGCCTCCCTACTCTCAGCCTTGGCCACCGTACTGTGACTACCTCCCTGGGTGGGCTGGGCTGAAATCTCCACTAAAGGAGAGGGTTTTGAATCTAGCTCTGCGGCCCTTGTCCTGATAGGAGTCACCAGCAGTGCCAGGAGCCTCAGGCCCACACTGCATCATTGCCAAGGGTCTTCAGGACCAACATCTGTTGGAACTCTTTCTCAAGGGGAATATGATGCATCCTTTTCAGCCCATCTTACTGAAGGGAGAGGTGTGAAGTCAGGATTCTATGCAGCTCCACCAGTTCTAGGCTGCCCATGGGTGGGGGCTCCAGTCAGGATACCAAGCCTAGGTCCTGCTGGGAGGTGAGGTGCTGCCTGGCTGGGCCATGGGGTAGGGTTGGGGCCCTGTCTGGGGGAGATGGGAGCAGGGCTGGCACTCTGTTATCTCCCCATTTCAAAGAGGAAAAAGCTGAGGCACAGAGTGAAATATCAGTCCAAGGTCACAGAGCTGGTAAGTGGGAAGCTGGGATAGCCAGACCCTGGACCTGCAAGCCCTAGAAGGTGTGGGCCTCCTGGTTGGTCCTGGGGCTCCTCACCCCATCCTGCCCTGGGGTCCCTCCTGACATTCACCCAGCCTGTCAGTTTGATGGCAGAGGCTCTGGTCTACTGATGACCTGATGTGTCCCACCTTGTGGGTCCAACTGGGGCCAGGTGGATAGGTCAGAGGGTGTTTGGCACCTGCTGTGCACCACCGTGTGCCAGATCTGCTCAGACCTCCCCAGGGAGCTGCGCACAGACCCTGCACTCCAGGCCGCCCTGGACCGAATGGCCTGCTTACTTTCTCTTCCATGATCCCGCCTCCCCTTGCCTGCTCAGTGACTCTGGGGCTCCCTCCAGGGCCCCCTTTCCACACTCGGTGATTTATGGGTCTGTAGTCTCTACTCTGATATCCACTTCAACACCCAACTCCACTCAAGCTGAGGGTCCCATAGGCAACATCATGCCCAGGCCTCCACTAGCCTACCTTATCCAGGGGATGGCCTCATTCTGCTGCTCAGGCAAGAACCTTGGGGGTTCCTCCTCATCGCTTCGCTGTCCCCGACCTCCTGTGAGCACCAAAATCTGGTCAATCCAATCAGATTCATTGCCCCTTTTATGAAGAATCTTTTAAAAAAATTCTCGGCTGAGGACATATTTATTGATTTTTGAGAGAGAGAGAGAGAGAGAGAGAGAGAAATATCTGTGTGAGAGGCAGCGTACCGATGGTTGCCTCCCCTACGCTCCCCAGCCAGGGGCTGGACCTGTAGCCTAGGTGCCCCGACGGGGGATGGAAGCCGAAAACTTTGGTGTTTGGGATGACGATCCACCCGACCGAACCGCCGGCCAGGGCTATAAGGAATCTTATAATGCCTTCTCGCCATTCCAAAATAAAATTCATAGATAATTTAACCTACCATCATAACTGAAAAAATCAGCCCTGGCTGGTGTGGCTCAGTGGATTGAGCGCCAGCCTGTGAACCAAAGAATCGTGGGTTCCATTCCCAGTCAGGGCATGTGCCTGGGTTGCAGGTCAGGTCCTCAGTAGGGGGCACGAGAGGCAACCACACATGGATGTTTCTCTCTTTCCTTCCCTCCCTTCCCCTTTCTAAAAATAAATAAAATATTTAAAAAATCAACATAGTGTCCTAACTTAAAACAGGAAGAAATAAAAGGAAAGTAATTTATAGCTCCGTAATGTGTGTTTGATGAGGAATGTGTGGGTGTGAGCTGGAGGACCCAGGTGCTGGCGCTGTGCGACTGGAGGCTGTCACGCTGCCGAGGCAGACAGGGCTTGGAGGGTCCTTCCAGGCTCAGATTCCCACTGGAGCCACTGTGCCACCTTGGGGACATGACTTTCCCAATTTCCCAATGAAACAAGGTTCCGTGTGGCCCTAGGTTTTCATGCTTGTTACATCCCTAAGGAATTCTGTATTTAGAAACTTTAGAACAGAAGTGGGTCCCAGACTGATTGTAACCACAGGGGTGTCACCTCCGCCAGGACCCTCTGCCTCGGCACTGGTGACATGCCATTGGGCACTCTGCGATGTCTGGCAGCATCCCTGGCCTCCACCCACTGGATGCCAGTGGCACCCCGACCCCAGGCCATGATAATCAGAAATGTCTCCCGACATTGCCAAAGGTCCCTCCAGAGGCAAGATCACCCCATTTGGGAACTGCCAACCTGCCCAATGACCAGTGGAATATTAGGACACTGTAGGACATGGGACAACTTACAGCTGCAGGCTGCCCTTTCATCACCTCCCAGACCCCCCACTGACAATGCCCATGGCACTCCCATTCCCACAACACCGGACATTTCCCCGTGAGCCCTAGAATACCACAAGGGGGAAGCACAGCCACTGCCGAGGGCCTCTCACCTCCTGGTTCTCTAATCCGGGGGTGAGGGTGGGGTGAGGGCAGCTGTGCCGAGAAGCCCCTTCCCCTGACCCACATACACTGTAAGATCTGCCATCCTGATTTCTCCCTCAGACCCAGTCCCCGCCTCCTCCCTGGCCCATGCAGGGACATCTGGCCTGTCCCTGCCATGGCCCCATGGCCCCCATGCTCCGGCCTTGCCTGGTTCGACACTGGTCTCTCCCTAATTCCTGCCTCTGTCTTCCAGCCCCTCAGGGTCTTGTCCTTCCTCAGTGCCTTGTCCTCTGGATATCCTAGAATTCCATCTGAGTCCTTGGTCCAGAGGAGGCTCTCTGCCCAGGTGTCTTCTCCAGGAAGCCCTCCCTGTGGCCCCACCCCTGCGCGGGCTTCCCCAGCCCCCACCCCACGGCAGCTTCTGCCCTCTGACCCGTCCCTAGCATTGTCAGAATCTGGCTCCAAGCAGGGGGCCCGCCTGAAACCATGATTTTGTGCAATTCTGTCTTCATTTACACACCCCGAAGGGGGTACATATTTAGGGGCTCGTGTGGGAGAGCAGCGGGTTACAGCACTGGAAGGGTACTGTGACCCCACCCAGCACCTTGGCTCCCTGCCCAGACCTTCTGCTCCTTCTCCTAAAGGAATATGGGAAGGGTGCAGACTTCGGTGGATGCTGGAATTTCTCCATCCAAGAGTGCCCAACTGGGATGATCTGCACCAAGCCAAAGTGGGGCTACGGGAGAGACTGAGGAATGAGAGGGACCCCCCAATTCCTACCTGGAGGACCCCTTAGATAGCCCAGCCTTGAGCCCGCTCCTGGCATCTACCCCTGTGGAGCCTGAGCTTCCGGTCCCTAAGGTGTCCCAGGAGCATGGAGCCCTGGGCACACAGCAGCTGAAAACACTCTGGGGCTGGCCTTCACCTCTCTCTTCATCTATTCCAAAGCCTGCCTGTTCCCAACCAGGGTTTACACGAGGCAAGCAGGCAAGGACTGCGGGCTGCAGCCGCCCAGCCTGACCGCTCCACAGCCCTGGGCAGGTATCCCCTCTTGTCCTGAGGGTGCCTCGGCTTCTGAGACACCTCCTTTGTGCAGTGCAGGGACTGGAGGCCGGGGCGGGGGTGAGTGGAGGGCTTTGGGATGGGGGGCAGTGGTGGATGAGGCCATCTTCAAGCTAGCAGGGCTGGGCACGCAGTGGTAAGGGACACCTGGGTCCTGGGAGGACACAGAAGGTAAGGACTCTTGATACTCTGCTGCCTGGAAGTGAGGCATCGGCAACTCCTGTCTGCCAGCTCCCGCCCGGCCTCAGTGCCCCATCTGGGAAGTGGGGAGCGACCTTCGTCTTCTTCCCCTGGTAACTACTGGGGGAAGGCCAGTGGCATACCTGAAATCAGTCCCTTCAGGCCCTGGGGCACCGCCCCACACTACTAGTCACGCGTGTCCCCTGCTTCAGTGGCTCTCAGATGGGTGGCAGAGCCATCCTGCCAACCGCCTTTACCCTGGTTCCTGGGGCTCCTGTCAGTGAGGCAAGCAGCCTGGCCCTGGCTCAGCTGCTGTCGCACGCAGCCGCCGTGGACGCGCCTGCTCCCGGGCCTGGCCTGGCTCCCAGGTCCCTCCCCTGCCTGCTGTCCTCAGGGGTCAGCACCTTGCCCACGGGCTGGTTCTTCGTAGGCTTCTGGTCAGAGTGGCAACCTGAGTACTTCCTGTTTCTTGACTTTGGCCCCGTGCCTCTGCCGGGGGTTTGTTTATGCCAGCAGTGGAGTCGGAGGTGTCATTATGCAATTCCCTCTGGGCCCTGTCCCCAGAGGACAGTAGCTGGTGGGTACACCTGGGGATGGGGGCAGCTGGAGGGAGGGAGTGGCTGTGGTGGGACACCAGAGACCCTCAGCCTAGAGGGCCCAGGGATGGCCCCGCAGTGCTCTACTGCTGTGTGCGGGGAGGGTGAGAGAGGGTGTGAGAATGGGCATGTGGGTGTGAGCCCCAGGATCTTCGTGGGAAATGGGGAGCACGTGAGTGGGTGGAGGCCTCAGGCTGGGCACCCTTGTGCCCTGACACCTCCTGGGAAGGAGTTTGGGAAATGGGGGAAAGCAGTGCATCAGGAAAGTTGGCCACTAGGTGTCACCAGGATCCCACAAGACAGAAGAAGGGCACAAATGAGGGGCCAGAGCCGCTGGTACCCCCAGGGGTGCTCTTTCCCTCAGGCAGGGGATGCTCCCTGGTCTGTTAAGGTGTCTGAGCGTCCACCAGCTGTGTTGAGCCAGTTGGGCGACATTGCCCTGCCCAGGAGGAGATATTCTCCATGGAGGCCACCCTGTCCCCGCCTCCTACCCACACAGACCTGGCAGAGGACAGAGCTGGTGAGTGGTGGGGAGGCACAGCCCCTCTCAGCCACCCTGCGCCTCCCAGGACCGGGCACCCTGCTGCAGGGGTCTCCTTCCTGCCAGCACCTCCAAGCGAGCATTTTGACCTGCGCTCTGGGCTCCACACCCTGAGTTGTGTGCTACAGAACATGAGAGCCGCCAAGTGAATGAACCAGGGCATTTGTGACGGACACTGTCACACAGGAAATAAATTGTAGGGGAACAAGGAGGGCCACTGGGCTGGCTGCTTTTGGGAGTCCTCAGGGAGGGCTTGTGTGAGCAGGTGGAAAGGAGGATTAGTCCAGTGAACACCAGAAGGAAGAGCATTTGGGGCAGCTGGAACAGCATGTGCAAAGGCCCCGTGGCAGGAATAAGCCAAACCTGCTGTAAATGAAACACTGAGGCCTGCATGGACGGACTGTGGTGATGGAGTTTGGAGGGTGGGAGGAAACGGACCACAAAGGACGTCGGGCCGCGTTGCTTCCTTCCCTCATGGACACTCAGTGTAGAGAGTTTCTCAGGGCCCACCCCTTTGCAGGGCTGTGGAGCCTTCCTGCTGGGATGTGGCTGACGGGTCTGTCCTATCTGCGGCCAGTTGTGGCTGGTAAGGATCGGATGGCACAGCTCATGGGGGATCCAACAGGCTCCAGGCCCCATGTCCCTGTGGGCTGAGAAGCAGGTAAAACCCCAGAGAGTCTTCCCTCAGGGGAGGAGGGCTCCCCAAGACAGGGCAGGACTGGCCCGTCTCACTCCCAGGCTCCTGGATAGAGCCTCCTGGGCTGGGAGAAAGGTTGGAGGGGGACAGGGCAGAGGGAAGGGTCACAGAGGTCCCATACTGAGTCGCTCTGCTGCTCAACTCCCTGCAGCGACTCTGCACCCTTCAGAGTAAATCCCAACACCTTGCCAGGGCAGTGACCTTATATACAGCCCCCTCACCTCACTCAACCTGTCAAGGGCTCTCCTTGTACCCACTTGGCTCCAGCCACCCTGCTTCTGAAGCCAGCACGCTCCGTGGCCTTAAGGCCTCTGTCCCTGCTGTTCCCTCTGCCTGGACTGCACTTCCCAGACATCCTCAGGCTCGTTTCCTCGCCTCCCTCGGGACTGCTCAGATGTCACCTTCCAGGAAGCTTTCTTTGACCATTTCATTGCAGATTGTGTCCCCTGCTTCAGTACTTTCCCTTCCCTCTGTCCTGCTTTTCTCCCAGATCACCATGTGAAATTCTACATATTTTACTTATTTCCTTTTATTGCTGTCTGCCCCACGAGCCACACTAGACCATGAGCTGAATGATCTGTTTTGTTTACTGTGTTGGATGCATTAATAAGTGAATAAATGGGGACAAGAGGGACAGGGCTGTGCTCATCTCCCCCGACCTTGTCTGGCCACCGCAGGACCATTTTTGGGCCTTAGCATCCATCCCTTTGCAGCAGAACCAAAAGCCTGAACAAAATGCTGTCTGCCCCAGAGGTCCCTCAGCGTTGTCATGCTCTGCTTGGTCTGCTTTGGGTCTTGCCACACCCCCTGGACGGAAGTACAGGGAGGTGGTCCCCATGGGGAGCTTCCTGGGGCCAGTGCAAGCTGGTAGTGTTGGGCCAGGGTTGCAGAGCCACCGACCGCAGCATGCCTGGCCCTGCTTTGTGCCCTGTGAACCATGTTTTATCCAACAAGTCTCATTGAATGGCCTTAGGCAAGCACTGCATGGTGTGGAATGAGGTGCTGTGGGGCGCCCCACGTGTTACACGGGAATGCTGGGAGCGTGTTGGGGGATGTGGGCAGCCACATGGTGGGGAGAGAGGAGCCATAACTGTTCTGCCCCCTCTGGGGTAGGGGGAAGCCAGTGGGCTCTTGGGTGGAGCTACCCTATTATTAGGGTCTCCCCATGTCAAGGCTTGGGTGGTGGGGCTCTGGGAGCCTCTCCCATGCATGCCTTTGGTGGGAGGGCATGAAGTCGGCCCTCATCAAAGGGCTGGGCTGCAGGGCACCCCCAAGGCTACCAGCTCTGAGGTGGACCTTACCCCTCCTATTTCCTCTTCTGATTTCCAAGAGGTCTTCACATCAGAACTCTGCTTAGACTAACTGACCGCTGGCAGGAGATGAGGGTTCCAAGCCCGAGGGTCGCTTTAAAGGACTCGGCTGAGACCACTCATAAACAGACTCCTAGATCTGAAAGGTCAAAGTCTAGCAAAGAGATTTAAAAATATTTTTGGAGAAATGTCTGCAAAAGCCCAATACTCAAGAGCAATTCTCTTTTGAGGAGGAAGGTGGGGAGCTGGGAGTATCACTTTAGGGAGACTTTGGAGGGACCTAAAGGAAACCTAGGGTTCCTTGGAGAACGATTTGCAAAACAGCAGATATCAAGCTACTGTTCACTGCAAGGCGGAACCTTATTGCCGTGAAGGGGGCTCCTTTTGCTGACAATGACTTAGAGCCCGTCTGCAGTACCTGATGCTTCCAGCAGGGGTCACTGCTAGGAGGAGGCCTCTGGCCAGGCCCTGGTGGCACCAAGGAGAGCTCTGGACCCCAGTGGGCCACGTGCCTCTGCTCAGTGCCAGTGACCTCGAGCCTAGGTCTGCTCTGAGCCAGGGGCCACCACATGCCCTCCCAGTGGACAGAGCTGCCCTCTGGTCACATGGCCAGCTTGGCCAGGGCTGGTCAGAAGCCCTTAGCTCTAGGACAACTGCCAGGGCCGGACCATAGGGACTGGTAAGGGTTTCTGGCTGAGCCCGGTTCAAGCCATTCCAAGGGACAGCTGGAGTGTCTCTCCAGTCAGCGCCTGGAAGGAGGCCAGCCCAGCCTCCAGCTTGGGCCAAACACATGTAAGTACACACAAACACACACAATGTACCCTGTGTGCACACAATTGCACGGTTCACATATGTACTCCGTGCATATGGATGTACACACATGTACATGTGCACAGGGACTTGCACACACTCCCCACTCTTCCTCCCCAGGCAGCCTCAAGTATGGATACAGAAACGCCTTTGGGTCCCGTCTTTCTGGAGTGTGTTCAGCTGGAGGAGGCGACCCTTCTTCACCCCCCATCATGGCAGCTCCTCTCTGCACTGGCCTCGAGCCAGCCTGGACTGGTTGGTGTCTGTGTGTGGGGGGAGTAAGGGGCAGCGGGAGTATCTGGCTGCCTCTGGAGTGCTCTGGGCAGAGGCTGGGTATGGGAGTGTAAGGGGTTCAGTGCGTCTTTCTGGGGTAGAGATAGCTGGCTTTGTGCCTGCATCCCACAGAAGTGAACTGGGCACAGGGTCCTGGTGCAGAGGACAGTCTGGCTCCAGGGTGCTATGGTCACCCGGGCTCACTCCCTAGAGCAGGTAAGGTTGGGTTGGCCTTTGAGGCTCACTGCAGCTGCATACCCCCTCCCCTGGGAAGCCAGTCCCGCCCGCAGCCCGCTGTCTTCTCCAAGAGGAGATTGGGCTTATTGGCTCTTCAGTCCCCAACTCCCTCCAGCCTTGTCACCTCAACCTGTGAGTGCTGGGGGGCTGGAGCCCATGGCTTCCCTGCCCCTGTTGTTCCCTCTGGCCATAAAGGCCCAGGCATGTGGGACCACCAGCCCTAGGGTGATAACTAAAATCACTTGTGGTATGATAATCAGTCCCCTGCCTGTTGAGGGACCTGGGGCCATGAGAGGGGCTTTGTAGCCCCAAGCCTGCTCTGGGGTAGACTCTGCTGAGTCCAGTGTGCTGATCAGGAACCTGTGCCCACTGCTCTTGGCATGGACAGAGGTCTGTCACCTCCCCCACCAGATCAATACCTCCAAGGCTGCTGTCAGCAAATCTTTGACCTCTGACTCAGCCACACACTGTGACCCTGAACTTATGGGTCTTTCCACCAACCCTTGCCCCGGTGTCTGGGGTGGGTGAGGGTGACCCTCTGGCTCCACCCCGGGCTGCGAGGGAAGGGAATGCAGAGCCTCCAAGGCTCTGCCTCCTCTCTTCATTCCCCACTCAGAGCTGTGGTCAGTGGCCGTCCCGGGGGCAGGTGGGTGGCTGACTCTGTGAGGGGCCCTGCCAGGCAGGGGAAGAGGCTGGGACCTGGAGCTCAGTATGTCAAACAGTCCAGGGCTATGGGTACAGGATTTGGAAGCTTCATTCTGGGCCCCAGGGGCCTTGGGAGGTCCAGCCACCAGGGAAGGGGCCCTGGGCTTCTACCTGAGGCCTACTAAGGCGTCACCTCCCACTCCCCTGAAAACGGCTATGACAGAGGCCTGGGGCTCACAACTCCCATCCTCACCATGGTCCTGGCTGAGAAGGACCCCCAGGAGCACTGGGAGGACAGCTGGGGATAGCATGCATCCCACACTGGCCCTATAGCCAGGGCCCCAGCCCATAAGCCTTTGGGGGATGGAGGCTTCCATCCTGCGGGGCCCTCCCTATAGCCATCCCTCTGACCAATTAGCGACCCAGCAGCCTTGACTTGAGAATGAGGAAGGGGCAGCTCAGAGGCCTCCAGTATGCTCCCTGGGCTCCAACCCCTTTGGCTCAACCAGGAGAGTCGCTGTTCTGGCCGCTCTGTCCTGCTGGCCTAGCCTGCTCCAGCTCGGGGCCGCACGTGCTGGGGATCTAGCCCATTGTCCCCTTACACTCCTCTGTGGACACTGTGAGCCTTGTCCCTTGAACCACCATAAGATGTAGTTTAGGGAGTCCTGAGCTCCCAGGTGGATATCACTGACCTGAGACTGCGCTCCCAGTGGCTTTGGCCAGGACAAAGGGACCTGCTGGTCACTCTCTATGTGATCCTTACCTGGAGCATCTGCACACCGGCGTTTGCTTAGAAAAGGAGACCCCTCCCTGTGATGGGGGTTCCGAAGGCCATGGCCCAGCAGCCTTCTGTCCTGGGTCTGCCTAGCGCTGCAGTGGGGGGAAGGGCAGTGGCTCAGAAACTCCAGCAAGGGGAAGGGAGGGAGGGGGAGGCAACAGAGAAGCAGGGTGGGCAGGGGCGGCCCACTAAGACAGGAGAGCAGGTGAAGAGTGCTTGGAGGTGGGCAGAACACAATGCAGATGAAGAAACTGAGGCTCAGAGGAGTGAGTAAGAGGAGCGGCCAGGAAGTGGGCTCAAGTGGGCCTGACTCTGGCATTGAGGAGTCCTCATTGTCCCCATCCCATCAGCCTCTGCCTAGAGGAGCCAGCCCTAGGGGAGACCTGAGCCACTGCAGGGGTCCCTCAAGCCCTGCCTGTCTGCCTCCCTGGGGCATTCTCAGGAGCCAGGAGAGACAGGCCCGGTCTGGGGTGGAAGCCTGGCTGGGCTGGCCTGGCCAGTGAGTATGTGGGCTGCAAGCACTGAGGCAGTGGGTGGGGCAGGGGGGCATCCAGAAGGCCCCACCATGGCATTCTGAGGCCCACTTCCCACATGTGGCATCAGCTATGCGCTGGGCCACCCCTCTGTCCTCTGCGCAGTCCTCTGGGCTTTCCAGAAGCCTCAGTTTATTCTCTGCTTGGGACCTGGGCCAGCTAGTTGGGAACAGCCTGTCTCAACCCAGCTGTGGGGTTGTGGACTAGAGGCAGTGGGAGAAATAACAGTCACGTGGTGTGTGTATGGGGGGGGTGACCCCTGTTTGCCTGTCATAGGCTAGGTCTGCTGCCTGGTTACCTGACCCAGGCCCAGGGAACTGAGCCTCAGAGAGGTGAGTGACTCCCACAGTCACCCCAGGAGATGCAGCTGGACTTGAACTCAAGGCTGGGAGTCACAGGCTGCTGAGGGGAAATCCTGCCATCGAAGCTGAGGTGGGCCTGGGCCAGGTGTGCATCTGGGCCATGCTCTCTTCCCACCCAGTGCCCAAGGCCTTGCCTGGCTGGCAGAGAGGTAAATGTGGCCTGGGCTTGCTGGGTCCCTGGGGCTTTGGGCAACATCTGGAGGGAAGGAGACAGATGGGTGGCAGAGAGCACCATAGTCCCAGTCCCTGAGGTGGGCCTGCTCTGCGCCGCCCTGTGCTCTCCGTGACAACTGGGGAGTTGGCTCTCCCTAGTTCTAATGATCACTCCTGGGACCCCCTGGTGCTCCCTGTGGAGTCCCAGGCTCCCAACAAGGCACCACAGCACCCGACCCGGGTGTCAGACCTGTGCTCTGACACATGCACACGGAACCACATGTCACACACAGACACATGCACACACAGAAACACACACCTCACACTGTCAGCCTCCGGACACCACACACGCACACACCACACACATAGGCCTGTACAAAACACTGCTGTGCTCCACAGACCCACGCGCTGCGTGCTGACTCACAGGCCTCACACTCACTGCACATACACCGACACAGCCCGTAGACACACACACAGTGTGTGCTCTGACCCTGCCCGCATCACCTGCACACACCTAGTCCCACCATGCACATGGACTCAGAGCCAGCCAAGTCCCCTGCAGCAGCCTGGGGCCCCGCAGCCCCTCCCCCATCCCACGGGTTCCTCAGCCTCCACTTGGGCAGAACCTGCAGCTCAGGGAGGTCAGGACGTCCTAGGATGAAGGTCTGATGGGAAAAATTCAGAGGGAAAATGAGGGCCTCCAGGGGATGCCCTGTAGGGCAGGGGTTAGGGGCTTAGGGTGCACTTTGGGGTGGGCAGCTAGACACCGAGGCCTGGAGCTGAGGGATGTGTCTGCACTCCCTTCATCTGTCACTTCCTTGAGACTTCCTTGAGGGGCCTCTCTCCACCCCCTGGGGTAATGGTGGGCATGTAAGAGGTCCTGGTCATTGATCCCTCACACATACCTTCATGGCTGATCTGGGGTGGCCTCTGGGGCACTCACCTTTGGAACACAGGAGTTCAGATGGAAGGTCCCCACATCTTATGCCCAGAACTAAGGGCCGGGCCTATAGAGGCTGCCCTGGCCTGACCTGAGGCCCACCATCTGCTCTAGGGCATAGAGAAGGCCCGTGGGCTGGTTGAAACTGTCCTGTCTTGGAGAGCAGAGCCCCAGGGACCTCTGACCCACTGTGTCTGCCTAACACTCTGTGACTGGAGCCAGATTCTTTTGCTGCAAAGTGTCCAAGTCTCCTACGAATGTCTCATGGGCCATCCGAGAATGAGTTGGAAGGGGTAGGGGTACTAAAGGCAAGTGGGGACCCTGGTGGGGGGTTCCCAAGAAGAAATAGTTTTCACTAGTCCTGTGGAGCTCATCCTAGAGGTCAGGTACAGTGGACAGTGGGATTTTGAAGCATCGAGTTAGCTGTCCCTTCTCTGGTTGGGGCCCACAATGGCAGCGATATGTTGGCAAAAGGTGGAGCAGGTATGGGGCTCCAGCTCATGGGGTATTTCCTGGGGTAGCCTCCCTGCCATCCTGGGCACTGCCCACTGGCATCACCACCTAGTGAGGGTCACCCCTGTGAGCACTGGTCACTGACCATCCCTGGGAACGGCCTTAGTCACCTGCCAACGGCTGCTGGGAGCTCTGCGCCCAGCCTCTGGAAAATGCTGCAGGCCCTCCAGCTGGACCCCCACCCCACCCCCATGGCTGACTCAAAGGTCCACACTCCTGGGGCACCCATTAGGAGCCAAGCTGTTCTGAAGGTGTCTGCTCGTTATTCCGATGAATCTTCCCAGGGACCCTGCCAGGCAGGCCCATGTTACAGATGGGGAAGTGAAGGCCCAGAGATCTGGTCAGGGTCTCACAGCCAATAACTAATAGTGCCAGGACTTGAACTTGGGACTTTATGAGCCCAGGGTCCAATTGTAAAGAGTGTGAGGTCCAGCCCTCTAAGGCCTGGCCCAGAGTGCAGCTAAGACCAAGTGAGCCCTGCAGGGTGGGGGCAGTCGGCACAGACAAGGCCTGGAGTCAGGGGCTGGCAGTGCTTACCCCCAGGGCTCTCTGGGTTTCTAGTCATTCACCTTCCAAGCAGCTATTGAATCCTGCCCTGTGCTCTGCACTGTGTCGGGCGC
The DNA here is from genome assembly GCA_007922815.1 of Macrotus californicus. NCBI lineage: Eukaryota > Metazoa > Chordata > Mammalia > Chiroptera > Phyllostomidae > Macrotus > Macrotus californicus. The sequence goes on from VMDR010001674.1 coordinate 68,584, forward strand.
TGGTAACACTGCTGAGCGGGACAGGCTCATCCCTGCCCTTGGAGAGCTGGCTTTCTCTGAGGAGACAACGATCAACCAATAAACAAATATGGAATGGGGTCAGGTAATTTCAGCTTTTGGTGAAGTCCCCAAAGGACACAAAGGAAAGTGGTGACAGTGGGGATAGTGTCTGTGGTGGGCTTCAGCCAAGGGGCCCGGGGAAGGGCTCCCTGATATATGAGCCAGGACTTGAGTGAGCCAAAAAAACGAGGGACGTGTGTCCCAGGCAGCAGGAACAGCAAGTGCAAAGGCCCTGAGGCAGGAACAGGTTTGTAGTGTTTGAGGAACAGATTGGAACCATGGAGCAGTGGTTCTAAGGTGCAGGCCACAGCCACCACAGGGATGATCTGAGCCTGGTCCCCAGATCGGAGTGGGCTCCATGCTGCCAGCTCCAGCCCCAGTCGGGGAAGCTGTGCTGGACCTTGCAGTGCATGGAGATTTACTGCTTCCAAAGGTCCGTGTGTGGAGACCTAACCCAGAGCACAGGCAGTGGACAACAGAAAGTGATGGCAGCTTGACGCCACCATAGTAGTTGGCCGATCCATTTCCCTCTTGCTCCAGGCAGACTCACAAGACCCCTTGTCTCAGACACTGAGACTGGAGTGTCTTAAAGTGGTCCCGGGGAAGGGGTGGCGTTCTGGTTTTCCCATTCCACTGCAGTTTTGCCCTGACCAAGAATGACTGGGCTGCAGCTGAGCCTGTGAACAGCCTCTGAAGTGGGAGCAGTGCACACTTCTTGGCCACCCAGCAGGGAAAGGAAGCCGTGGAAGGCTTGTGTGGGAAGCACGGGTGAGCTTCCACTGATCCAGGATGGCGTCTCACAGGGAAAGAGAACACAGAAGTCCGACAAAAACAATTTAAGATAGCTCATAGGGAAGTTCACAGGGGAGAGAAGAGGAATCTGGTGAGGGTGACGGGTTGGGGGAAAACACTGAAGAGGTAGCATCTGAGTAGAGCATGAAGAACGGAGAAGGTGGAAATGCAGGGAAGGTGTGCCTCGGAAGCCAGTGTGGCCCACATGTTAGAGGAGTCACTTATGGCTTCTGACCTCCTCCTCATGACCTTGTCAGAACCAGAGGGCTGGATTGCTGGGTTTCCCTCGTGACTTCATTTTGTTCTTTGGAACATGTCTCCGTTTCTGACCTTGGCTTTCACTGTCTTTCCTGTCTGAAGTGTCCATCCAAAGCGAAGCCGCCATCCAAAAGGCCAAACTGGCCCACCTCTCTACTCGACCCCATGACCCAAGACTTGTTTTGAAGCTCGCTCATCCCCCTTCTGACCTAGTGAGTGCCACCTTCTCACCACAGATCCTGCCCTGCGCCCACTTCTCTGCACCCCAAGTCTTCACTTCACTCTAGGTTAGTGGAGTGTAGGATTCTTGGGAGAAAGTTAGTTTCCTGAGCACCTGGGATATCTAGTTGTCCAGGCTTCTAGCATCCACCGCTGCTCATGAGAAGTCTGTTGTCAGTCTGGTCGTCATTCCTTTGTGGTAATCTCTCATTCCTTCCTGGTACTTTTAAGATGATCTTTTTGTCTTTAATGTGTTCTAGTTTTACTGTGGTATGCATTTATTTTTACCTACCTTTCTTAGGATGCAGTGTGCATCTTCAATGTGAGGGCTAATGCCTTAGTCCTGGCAATTTCTTGACCATTATGTCTTGAGTTAATTTGGTTTTCACCTTCTGGAATTCCCATTGTATGCATTGTTGGATCATCTTGGACCTTTTCATTCTACCCTCTAAGGGGCCCAGTCTCTCACATTTTCCTTGTTTCTGCATGTCTGTCCTGCATTCACGAAATTTCCCAGCTGTGTTTCCAGCAGGTGTGCTGGGGTGTTCTGTAACCCCTCCCAATAAGCTTTTATTTTACACTGCAATGGCTTTTTATTTCCTTTGAAATCTCTTTTTATTTTCAAGTAATACTTTTTTATTATGTCTTCTGTTCCCTCTTCTATCTGCTTCTTAATTTTAAATATACTTATTATGTAGTCTTTTTCAAATTATTCTAATATTCCTAGATCTAAGATCTGCTTGATGTGGTGGTTTGCTTTTGTGGGGGTCATTAATTTCTTCTTACTGCGAGCTCGTCTTTACCGGGGATTGTTCCGCCTGTGAGCACCATCCTGGGCTGTGGGAGTGGCCGTACAAGGTGGGTACAAGTAAATTTCTCTCATAGTTCTATAACACTCTCCATGCTAATTCCTAGATTTTGGGTTCTAGAATCCCCAGATTGCATAAATGTGAATCCCACATCTATTCCTGGTTCAAGCTAGAGTTTTGGTTTCTCAAAGGGGTCTTGTCTTTCCCGCCCTAGGAAAGATAGAAAGCTTCATTGCACTTCCTGGGGTCAGCTTTGTATGCTGCTGTCCTGTCAGCCCTGGGCTTCAGGTACCAAGGTCAGTTCCAAGTCACCACCTCAGGGAGTCAAGGATGCCTATCCTGTTCCTGTGTTCTGTCCTTATTCTGAAGCCTTTCCCAGTCTCTCTAGCTGATGACCCTACTGAGTACCTCGAGGTCCTAGGTGACTTGGTTCGTGCCCCCAGCACATCTCTCTGACTTACCCTTGAATGAAATCTCCCAGTTTCAGTGTCTCTCTTGAAGTCCCAGGGGCTCTGCTTTCTTGCTCCAGGTTCTGTGACTCACACCTAAAACCCCGGAGCGGGCCCTCAGACAAGCACACTCTCCAGCTCCCAAGAATCCCAGATTCTGACCCAGATTCTGGTCTCTTCAGTCCATGACCTTCTGGCACAAAACCATAAAACAGGCAAGTTGAGCCCTGGCACTTTCTAGCCATGGGATCCAGGACCTTCTGATGCCCCTAGATCAATGGTTCTTAACCCGGATCAATTTAGTCCTGCCAGAGGATATTTGGCCAAGTTGGAGACATGGCTGTGGCTAGTGGCAGTGGAGGTGAAATGTCACTGGCATTTAGTGGATGGAGGCCAGGGATGCTGCTAAATACCCTACAATGCACAGCACAGCCCCAGCCACACAGAATCAATTATCTGGCCTAAGAGGTCAACAGTGCTGCTGTTGAGGAATTCTGATGGCTGCTTCTTCCCTTTCTCAAAGTGGGTTCTGACTCCCCAGGGGCTGGGCCCTATTTCCGTGATAGGATGGAGGGACAGAGGAGCCCTAGGGCCTGCCACAGGCTGAGGGTGCATCTGGAGGAAGGGAGAGTCTCACCGGACCCAAAGAACCCCAGATGCCTCGACGACTCCCAGCTCCCACCCAGAGCCCTGCCGAGCCCATGAGCTAGGGTACATCGCATGTCTGCCCTACCTGCTGGTGGGGCCTCCTGCTCAGCTCCCTCCCCTGTGCAGGCCGCACGCGCCAGCAACACGAGCGTGTGTGATGTGGGGAGCAGGCGTGAGGTCGTTGGAGCAGGCCAGGCCCTCCTGGGGGTGGTGAGGACATATCTCTGGTGCCATCTTTCCTGTTCTGATAAATAACTGATCTGTGGTTGAGGCAAGAAGGTCACCTCTGCCCAGGGAAGCTCAGGAACAAACCACTTGTGACCGGTGGGAAGAGCCCGGGGTGGGGCAGCGGGAAGTCTGCCTTCCCTGGCCACCGGGCTGCTGGGGGCAGATTTCAGAAAAGGGAAGTGCTGCGCTGGGGCAGCGTTTCCTGTGGTAGAGGCAGTCGGGGCATCAGGACGAGCACAGCAAATCAGAAGGCGGGTGCTCTAAACCAGGAGGGGGCGAGTTAAGCTTCCCTTGGTCAGAAGGCCTGGGCCAGGGGGACCCTGGCTACACACAGTCTGCTACTGTCCTCCATGGGTCAGGTCTGGGGGATAGAGGAACTTACTAAAATGCCCATGAGACCATGTGTCCCCTGTTAGGGACCCTCAGCTTGAAGTCTACCAGGGCCTGGTGATTCGCCCCTTGCCTCTCATTATCTCTAGATGATGCCTATCCTGCACCGGCTCACGCCGTTCCCTCTTCAAAATACCTGGTCCTCCTACCTTCCTCCAGGCACGGAGGGAAGGCCCGTTGCCCTTCCTTCCCTCAGGAAAACCTTTAGTCCCTGCCCTGGGTGCTCTGGGGAACCCCCTTCCTCTGAAGGGAGGCCTGAGCCCAGGAGCCTGTGTGAGCCTGCCCAGCTCCTGCTGCCCCTCAAGCGGGCAGCTTCCTGCTCCCTTCTGTCTCTTGTTACGGAGGACACTGGAGCAGGGGCTTAGGAGCTAGGGAGTGGCCAGACCCCCACAGCTCCTGGAACCCAGCTTCCTCCTCTGAGCATCACAGAGCATGAGCCAGACTCTAATCTCAGAGGAGTGCCCCACCTGGGAGGGGAGCCGAAGGGAAAGCTGTGGCTCCCTGCTCCCCTGATCCCTGCCACCTCCCTCCAGGTTGAGTCCTGCCTCATCCACCTTGGCTGTCCAGCCTCACTCCAGCCCCGCCAGACCCCCTCATGCCACAAAGAAATCCCAGGGGACTACTTTGTCCCTTTTGCCTTGGGTGAGACCCACTTCTGGTGAGGGTCAGGGCTCCCTGGGTGGGTGTGTGGTTGGGGTGCTGGAGCTGTTGCTTCTGCCTCTCTGGTCCCAGCTGGAGCCTGTGCTTGGCAAAGGTTGAATCAGCAACACCAGCACCTTGCTTTGATCTGCTGTGTTCAGGCCACACGGGCAGTGTCCAGGGAGAGCTAGGTCACCTCTCTGGCTCCTCGCCCCCATGCTCTCGGTCTCTACCTGTGCCCTATTTTACTCTCCTCCTCTCTCTTGACCTTAGGTCACTTCTTCTGTCTTTCTCTGTCTCTCACTCAGGCTCTTCTATTTCTCCCTCCAGCCCCCAGGCCCCGGTGGCCTGTACATATTTATACATCTGTTAGTATGTCTCCCTGTTGTTCTCCACATTTTTCTCTCTCCTTATCATTCCCATCACCCCACGCTGACCCTGGCTCCTCTCTGTCTGTCTCTATCTCCCTGTCTTCATGCTCTCTCTCCCTCCTCCCCACCTCCCCGTCCCTCCTGACTCACCCCCGTCTCTGATTGTCTTCGGTCCCTACTGACCAGAGCCCCCTTCGTTCCTTGGCTGCAGCCTTGGCAGGACTTGCTGGGCATTTCTTAGCTGCCCACGGGCCCTCATCCTGTTATCAGTTGGAAATGAATCAGATTAGGAAACGGGGGAGTGGGGGTGTTATCGCCTGTTGCACACGGGGCTCTCAGCTAATCTCTGGTGGCTCTGGGTTCGAGAGGAAATACAATTGCGACACTGAGCCCTTCTTACCGTCACTGTCATGCCCGTGGCCAAGCAGAAGGGGACATGGGCTCGAGGTAGAATGGGGGAGAGGAAGAGGGCAGAGGCCAGGCCCCAGCCGCTCCCAGGTGTGTGCACATCCACATGTGCCCACTCATACTTGTACACACACTTGCACACATGCCCAGGGAGCCTCCTGCATCCCACCCGCATTGCCACACCTTGCACCTCATTCTTCCATTGTCTTTACACACCCACCCCCATGTCCTGGCCATGTCTCTCCTGACTGGATGGCTTCTCAGCCTTGTCCCGGGCACCCTGTGACTGAGGGGCCCATTGGCAGACGGAATGGCCTGTTAAATAGTCGCATGACTGGCCCCTCTCCTAACCAAGCCCTGCCATAATATTCAGGGTCCACGGTCCAGTCCCCACCATCATCACTGGGGCCTTTAGGTCTGTATGCCCAGCTCCTGCCCCACATCAGCCCTCGCCTCCCACTGCCCTTCAGCTTCCTCTGCTCCTGCCACCCTGGCCACACTGCCCTCTTTGGTACCCCAGGGTTGCCCATGCTCTTCCCTCTGCTAGAAAACTTTCCTCCACCAGCCACCTGGCCGACTCCAACACATCCCAGGTCACTCAGCTTTCCTGTCGTTTCCTCAGAGCATCGAAGGCCCTGGTCCCAAGGCTCTGGCCCCCTCTGCTGTGCCCTTGTGCATGGGTTCCCCTGTCCTCATTGGGACTGCACTTTTCTGGGAGTGATTTCTTGTTCACTGACCACCTCCTACCAGACTGTGGGCATGTGGAGATGGGTCCTAGTCCTCCAGCACTGCCCAGTACCAGGCCTGGGACCTGTTTGCAGTGGACAGGGGTAGAGTGAATAGGGGTATAAACACACCGAGAGACACTGACACCCCAGTACACACTGAGAAACACCCAGACACATCCAGACACTGCATGGAAGCCCCCACCTCGACACTCAGACAGACTCGGAATCTGAAAACCTAAGTGTACAGAGAGACGCAGAAAGACACTCACACATGCCCACTGTTTCCTGTGGGTGGGCTCACTGCACCTCCTTAGCTGGCGGGTGCCCAGCGACATGGCTCGTGTGTGCCCAAGCAGGCCCCCAGGTGGGGTTCCCTGTCTGTGTGGGCCTCCTGCATCCTGTTGCTCTGGCCTTGGCTTCAGGGACTTCTTTCCAGGTCACAGGCTCCCCAGGCAGGATTCTCTGGGCCCCGGGCGTGGTCTCGAAGTACTAGTACTTACTACAAGGAGCTTTCAGGCCCAGTGCACAGGATCAGGCCTGGCTGCATTGGCACCTTGGGTTGACAGATCTTAAAGAAAAGGTGCAGTTTAGGGAAAGGATGGGCTGAGCACACACAAAGCTAAAGCTTGGCACTTTTCTCAGCAATGTTTTACTTTCAGAGTCACTACCGAAGTTAGTCCAGGTCGGGGATGCTGTCCCGGCCTCAAGGAGGTTCCAGCTGGAAAGAGGCAGCTGTGGTGGTGGATGGAGGAGAGGGACAGCGGCCTTGGAGAGGGACAGAGGCCTCAGGCAGACTGGGTTGTTGGGCAGAAGGCAGGAGGGCAGCAAGCAGGGTCTGGACGTGGCATCACAGAGGGGCCTCACCTGGCTTCATCTGGGGACAGGGGTGGAGGGTGCACCAGGCCAGAGGAAGCCAGGAGAGGTGGGGGGCAGAGACAGGCCTGCGTGCCCTCCTGCAGGGAAGGGTGCTGTGAGGCCTCCGGCAGAGCGTCTTCCAAAGTACCTACAGGGAGCCCCTCTCTTCCTAAGCTGGCCTTCGCCACCATCACTACCCAGCGGAGAAAAGCAGCGGAACCTCCTTGGGGTCTGCTCATTTCTGCGCATCCCTGCGTCAGACCTTGCTTGGTGAGAGTCTGCTTTTCTGCTGTCACCAGCCCTTGAACGAGGGAGCACTAGAGCCATGCGCCCTGTGCACTGGGCACGGAGGAGACACGAGGGGACACCTCTTGCGGCTCCCCAGGCCCATGTTTCAAATCGAAGGGTATTTCCCAAGTTACCAGCAGTCTGACCCTCCACTAGCCAGACAGTCTTCCCCAAGAAGAGTGTTCTCCAATTCTCCTTCCACGGGAGCCCTAACAGCTTCTAGGTCCCTTTGTCCTGATTTCCAGTTTCCTCTATCAGGCCCAGGCCTCGCCTTTTCCCAGACCGCACTTTGCAACCGCACTGGCAGGACCCATGTGCTGGGGGCAAATGTCGGAGGGTTTCTGCAGCACCCAGGTCTCTCTGCACCATTTTCTCGTCCCCCAGGGGCTGGTGGCTGGCCTGGCGTCTCTCGGATGGAAATACTGAAGACTCCTTGGCTGATCTGAGAAACGTGAGAACAGGGCTGGGAAAATCGGCCGTTTTTGTGGTTTGGGGGTTTGAAGCAAGTTTCACAACTGATCTCCCAAGAACACGGTCCAGTCAGATGTGCTCCCCGCCCGGGGGCCCAGTTCCCTGCTGGTAGTGCTGCTGACCCACCGCCTGCCTGGGTCACTGGGGGGGTGGGGGGCGAGGCCAAGGAAAGGGCTTCACTGCTCTCCCTGCATTCCTTCTTTGGGGGATGAGCACAAGGAGCTGAGATGGAGCCATTTGGGGGGTTCTTGTGGTTTCCACTTGATCCTTCATTGTGGGGAGAGGTGTCCACTTGACACCTGTACTCTCAGCTTGAAAATCTTTCTCAGATGACTCTGGGGCAGCTGTGCCCCGAAGCCTTCACTTGTGGGGACATAAAGTCGGAGAGGTTCTTTTGTTGCCACAATCTGGGACTGGGGCTGACTAGTGGAAGTTACTGGAGGGACCTGCTCTGGGGGTTCAGGGAGAGAGGGAGGACCCCAGGAAGGCACACCCAGCCTACCCTGGACCCCCTTAACTGCCACTGCCTTCTTTGCAGACAGCACCGGCTGGGATGGGGAAGGGGTCCTCGAGCCCTGTCCCCAAGTGGCCTGGTTTCCCAGACTGTCCTTCCACTCTGGGAAGTCCCAAGCTGCCTCAGGCCAACCGGGGGCAGAACTGAAATTGGTGACATCTGCCTCTCTGGCCCCTTGGCTCCCCCCTCCCCGCCTACTCGCCCCAGACTCTTCCTGCAGGAGCCTCCAAACAATAGGCCACCCTGTCCCTGAGTGCTGCTCTCCTGCGTTCCACAGCCTCCACCCCAGCCCAGGCGCTGAGTGAGACAGACACTCTCCATTTCTGGTGGCTGGTGTGTAATTCTGCACCCTGCTGCCCTTCTGTTCAGGGCTGCAGAGGCCCAGGGCCCCTGGACCTTTCTCAGGCATTCCATCTCCCAGTGGAGGGGAAGCTAAAGTGCTAGGTGGGGACATTCCTGCCCAAGGACAGGATGTGAGGTAGTGGTGGGCATGGGACAGAGCCCTGGGTTCTGGGACAAGTGAGGGTGGGGCTGGGACATCTCACATTCTGTAGGGCAGCTGGGCAAACAGAGCTGGGGCTGGGAGTCACCAGACTATCAGCCGGGGGAGACCAATCATGTGCTTGGTCGGGGAGGGGTCAGGTGGTCGCTCAGACATGGTGGGTCGAGGACAGGCAAGCCAGCCCTGTGGAGCAACAGTCAGGGGCCGGACACAGGGTTTGAGCAGAGCCTCTCAGTCAGAACCAGAGAAGCCTGGACAACTGAACACACCCAGGCGGACCATCAGCCAGGATTTGAGAAGCCCTCAGAGTCCACCCTTTGGGTCATCGTTGCTGGGTGATTGAGGCTGACAGCATTGGGGGTCAGGCAGAGACACCCAGACAGGGCTGCTGGGCCCAGGGAGGCTGGGGTGTTCTGGGTACATGGGCTGGGTGCTCGGATCCCCCTTCCCGTTCCCTATCCATGTACCCCCTCCCAGCTTCCTGTTTCTGTTTTGGGGCCACAGGAACTTCCTCTTCTCATCACAGTTCAAAATGGCTTGCTTGTCTCAGCAGAGGCCTGGTGAGGGGCTGGTCATCCCAGCCCAAGGCCATCCATAGATGCGCCCCTCGGGGGTGGCAGGGCCCGCTGAGGTGTGGACTGTGGCTCTTTCCCAGTGTTCCTCCTGGAGCTCCTGATGAGGCTTCCCCAGCTCCTTGGATGGAGCCTCTGGGGTGAGCACCATTCAAGGCCACGGTAGGCTGGATCCTGCTGGAGTGAACTTGAGCAGGCACTCTGTCTTCTTCCTGCCTCGGACAGGGGACGCGAGGGTCTCTTGCCCTCCCTTTCTTCCTGCTTCCTCCCAGGCACACGGCACTTGACACAGGCACTCACGGGCAGCATCACTTTGGCCCGTCATACACTCACACACTCACATACACACTCATGCATGGGCACACACACTGGCAGCGGAAACATGGCCTGGCCTAGGGTGCCCAAGTGTGCACTCCTTGGTGAGTGAGATCATGTGGGAATTGGGCATGTGCGTGTGAGTGCATGGGTCTCTCTGTGTGAGCTTGTGTCTGGGTGTGTTTGTGGAGGGCATCTCTCTCCTTCCAAGCACACCCTGTACCCCTACCCCTGAGTAGAACTTCTCCCCCAGATGATGCTGAGCTGTGTCTGCAAGTCCCTGAGCTCTCTCTCAGGGGTACAGCTTGGGGAGTGGGATTCCCTCAGCCCCATGACTCCTTGGAAGGTGTGGTCATGTGCAGGGTCCAGGGCATGGGAGGCAGCCATGAGGTAGGCTGTCAGGGAGGGTACACAAGGCAGCCTCCACTGCCGCTTTGGGACCACCTCAATCCACTGGGGTGTCAGACCCATAAGAGGGGCACCCTGGGAGCACCCTTGGCATGGGGGAACATGGAAGCGAATGTAGATAGAGCTGCTGAGAGGCCGAACTCATGCCTACCTCCTACTTTATCCAACTGGCCCTGGATGGAACTGAGAATTCAAGTGTTTCCCCCCAGGGCCTGGGGCCGGGGTCACGGTCAGAACCCCACCAAAGCTTCTGTCCAGCATTTCCCAAGCACTCGATCTGGGCCAGGCATCTACTGCTGGAGGACCAGTACTGTCACTTACCGATGAGCAGCCTGAGGCCATGTGGGAAGGAGGCTGTGGCGCCAGGACCCAAAGCTGGTGGCCACACTGCAGGACGCATGCCAAACTCTGGGCCTGGCTGCCTCCTTCCCTGGGGATGGCCCCACAGGAAGATGACATGGGGATGACATGGGGAACCCAAGAGCCTGGGCCATCCAGTCCCACTACTCAGCACCTGAGTCCTGCTCCCCACCAGCACTGAGAGGAGGCAACAGAGTGAACCCTCACAGATTGTTTACACTGAGGTCGAGGCCGCAATTAAGTCTCCGCAGTCAGGCCCACATCGGCCTGTATCTTGAGCAGCCTCCGAAGGGAAAACATCCTGGAGCATCTAATGAAGAAAAGTTGGACAGGTTTTAAGACTTTTTTAAACCCTGAAGAATAGGCCTTTGTTGCCAGCTCTCCTTCTGTGGCAGCCTGCCTGGTCCCTGGGTTCCAGGGCTGCCCTGGGCCAGGGGCAGGAACAGGCGGCCCCAGCCCCGGCAGTCCCCACCCTGAGGGGCTGAGCCACCAGGTCCCTGTCTACCATCTAGCTCATCCAATTCCAGAAGCATCACTGGCTGTGAGCAGGGCCCCAGGAACAGGGTCTTAAGGACGCGTTCTTCCTTGTCCTCAATGCCCCACCTCACACTGCAGATCTGCCCCTGGGGAGCCAAACCCAGATGGGGTTGGGGTTGGGCTGGCAATGAGAGGCTACCTCTGATTGCCCAAGGCCCCCATTTCCTGGCTCCACACCACCCTCACTGTGTCTAGGCCTGCTCCCCCCTCAGCCCCTGTACCTTTGCTGTAAAGGTGCTCCCTCCACCTACAATCTCCTGCTCCTTTCTCCCTAGCAAACTTCTGCTCATCTTTTAAGACTCAGCATGGGTATCACTCCCCTGGGGAAACTGCTGTGCACTCCAGGCCGGGTTCCCTGCCCCTCCTCTGTATCCTCCCAGCTAAGGGGTCTCCATCCCCCTGGGCGTGTGTCCCTGTCAGCAGGTCCTGGGTGTCAGGCCAGTCTGTGGCCGGCACGGAATAAGTGCTCAGTTCCTCATATTGAAGCAAAGGCAGAGTGACAGTGCGAGCCCTGGGACCCTCACTGCCATTCTCTGAGGGGAGTGCTGCCCACCACTTTGTCATCTGAATGGGGAAACTGAGCTTTGGCAGCAGCGGTGACTTGCCCACAGCCAACTGGAGGGCGGGTGGGCAGTCGAGGGCAGTGAGCAGCAAACCTTTTCTGTCAAGAGCCGGATGGGAACTACTTTAGGCTCCATGGGTCATTCAGTCCCCGTGGCAAATATTCAGCCACCATTCGGGACAAAAGCAGCCGCAGACAACGCACACACTGGAGTTGCTGTGTTCTGATGAAGCTTTATTTACAGACTCCACATCATTGTCTTGTCCCTGAATATGCTTCTTCTGATTTTCCCTAGCCTTTGAAAAACACAGAAGTCATTTCTAGCTCCTAGGCTGTATAAAACCCTGCGACAAGCCTGACTTGATGTGGGGCCCGTGGGTGGCTGACCCCTGGTCTAGGAAGAAAAACAAGCACACATTCCCTACCCTGGTCAGCCCTCCCCAGCCCCCAGCGCAAAGGTGGCGTGTGCACAACAAATGGAAGGAGCAAACAGATGAGTGAGCTAACTAGCTTGCTATCTAACCAACTAACCCGTTAACTAGGCCCTTATCTCTTGGGTTCAGAGCTGCCCCCTTCCCATCTTTGGGCTGCTTTAGACCTGACTGACCCCTTGTCCACTGACCTATCTCACTGACCTCTTGACCAACTCCCCCCCTGTTCTGACCTCTGGCCAGGCCTCCTGTCAGTGGGCACTTGTCACTGCTGGGCCAGGGGTGCAGCCTGAGAGCAGCGCGCGCTGCGCCTGTGTGGTAGAGAGAGGGCTTCGGGGCTGAGTAGGGTGTCTGGCTGCACCCTGGGGTGGGGAAGAATTGTCCAGGTAGACAGAGGACACATTCCAGGCAGCAGAAGCCCTAGACAACATGTGGAGGTAAGAGCTGGCAGAAAGCAGGGCCACCATACGTCCAGGAGAGAAGGTATACAATTTCCTCTCTGTGGAGGGTTGAGGAGCAGCCAAGGCAGAGCCTAATCCCTTCAGGGACAAAGAGCGTGGGTCCAAATCTGGCCCTAGCCCTCACCACTCAGCTGTGCCTGCCCATGTGGTGTTAGCGAACCAGGAGGACCCCAGGAGACCCCAATTTGCCCCTGTAGGCCTGCTCCACACCTGACACGTGGCCATTCCTCTTCCAGATTTATGCATTTGGATTCAGCAATGCCCTGTCTCAGTCATTCATTCACTCAACAAACATCGGTGAACTACCTGCCTGCCAGACAGGCCCCCTTCAGATTTCAAACTTTGTGGGACTGACAATCCAGCAGGAAAGACAGATGATGGATGAGCAAGCAAGGCCACGAGTGGGACCATTTCTAGGAGCAGAAGGACCTGGGAGTGCCACACTGCACCCCACTGCATCGCACGGCAATGTCCCTAGGTGGTGACCGGAAGCTGCTTCAGGCTGGCCTTCCTGGGGAGGGGGCAGTAGAGCCCAAACCTAAATGAGGAAAAAAATCAGCCAAGCAAAGACCCAAAGGGAACCACAGTGCACAGCCCTGGAGCGGGAGCAAGCTGCTTGAGGGTTAGCCCCAAGAGAGGCTCAGAGTGAGGGGCATGGCGGCAGAGCAGGTGGGGCACGCAGGACCTTGCAGGATGATGTGGACGACAGATTTAAAGGCCTGGAACGTGATCGGACTGATGTTTGTAATGATCCTTTTTGTGGCTGCCATTGTGTGAGGAGCTGAGGGTGGGGACTGCAGGACGAGATGCCTGTCCCCAAAGGTACTGGGAGGGTGATATATAGACAGGAGTCCTGCCAGGGAGCCAAGGGCTGGGTCCCCTGCTGGAGCAGGCGCAGAAGGCTGGGCGGGATGTGGGCGGTGGGCAGGCCCGGAGACTGCTGCTCTTGGCCTGACTCTGGCGTTGGCTTGGCGTTCGGCTGCGGGGGAGCCGTGTGTGGGCATGTCCCTGGGCAGCTGGCCTGCCTCCCCAGAGACAGGAGCCACAGGTAGGCCCAGCCCAGGCCCAGCTGTCAGTGTTGTGGAGGTGAGGTGGGTTAAAGGGTGGAGGGGCCTCCTTAGCCCTGAAGCAGCACAGGAACAGAGTGCCTTCACCCTTGCCAGGCCTTTCTTCGCTCACCCACACACTCCTTATTGCAGTCCCACTGTGTGCCAGCCCCAGCCCTATCTGAGAGTCTGTCGAGCTCGGCATGTGCACCTGGTCTGGGATCAATCTCGGGATGGGTGCCCCCTCCCACAGCAGGGCTGTGGGCATCTCCAGCCCAACCCAGTCCTGGCTGAATGATGTCAGATGCTTTATTCCCTCTTCCTAGTCCCCATTGCCCAGTGGTGCCAGGACGTCTGACCCCAAAGACAGAAACTTGCGTGAGGTCAGTTACTCAGTCCTGGTCTCAAACTTCCTGGGGGTGCCGGGAGTAGACTCCTGGGTGCCACGTGGCTGATGTCTGCAAGGGAGGGTGCTGAACAGTGTGAAGGCCACCGGGCAGGCAGAGCAGGGGTCCATGTCTGTGAGTCCGTGTCTGTGCATGTGGGGGTGTGGTTCGTGCAGGCTGCACTTTGTGGTGGCTCCCAGGGGCTTGAAGGCCTGGGTGCTCATGTGTGACTATGAGTATATTCATGTATGTGTGTGTGGGTACCGTGACAATGTCTGTGTGCTTATGTGTCTTTGTGCGTGTGTACATGCCTGTGTGAGACTATGAATGGTATGGGAGTCTATGAGTGTGTGTGTTCATCACATCTGAGTGTGAACGTGTGACTATGAGTGTGTGAAGAGCGTCTGTGTGAGTGCACCTGTGTGCATATCTGTGTGTGTGGCCTGTGCCCCTGGCGATGGTGTGGCCCAAACCGACTCCCGTGGCCTGTTTTCCTGCTGCCCCGCCCTGCTTCTCAGTGAGTGTTGACTCAGGGAGGGACGAGCAGCCTTCGTTCAGGATTTCCTGGTTGGGCATAAGTGGTGCCTTGAAAAGGGAACAATTGTGTCCTGAAGTGGACACTACAAGGTCTGGGCTGTGCAGTGTTCTGTGGTGCCCAAGGCCATGAGGCCACGTGTGGCCCACCTAGGCTGGGTTTCCAGAGGCAGCTACAGAAAAGCTTTGCCTCTGAGAGGGGCCATAAGACGTGCCCCGAAGCCTTTCCCAAATGCTCCCCCCCGCCAGGGCCACACAGGTTGGGGCTCTGGGCCTGGTTGTCCCCTTACAGCTATGGAGGGGAGATTGGCACAGCTTGAGGGAAGGGGAGCTTTCAGTGGCCCCAGGCACTGGCTGCCCCCAGGTCCCCATCCAGGCTGGGCCAGGATATCTAGTCCTCAACCCGCCGAAGTTTTATCCCTCCACCAGCCCCATATCCTGAAGCTTGAAAGGAATCTAAGAGCAGGCGAAAGTCCCAGGAGAGCTCCACCATGTGGGGGGCCTGTCTGAAGTGCTCAGTCTCTCGGTGGCTGGCGGGGTGGGGGAAGTAGAGGCAGGAGTATTGGCCCCACCTGGTGCTCCTGAGAAATGCAGAGTCTGGAGCTGTTTGGGCCTGCTGAGCCAGCACCTGGGCTTCTGTAGGGTCCCCTCCTGGAGTTGCTGTCACTTTTTGAGAGGCAATGGGTGACCAAGCTGCCTCCCACCTCACCCCCAGAACCCTGGGGAGCCTGTGTCCTGCCTGGGGTATGCTGAGGGCAAGGCTGCCCCAGGAGGGGTGGGGCTGAATCCGGAGAGGGTGGGCAGGCAGCCTTGTCACCACTGTGCCCCTTTCTTGGCCTTGTCCCTAATCTGCAGGACAAAGTGGGGATTTGCAGTCCAAAGGCTGCTAATAGGGCTATGGCTCCTCTGTCAGCACCCGCTCCCAGGAGAGGGAAGAAGCTCTCCCCAGGGCACAGGGAGCCGCCTGTCCTGGCTCGTTCAGGGAAGTGGTGGGGACACAGCCAATGACAAGGAACTCAGTGGTTTCTGAGCAAGGTCAGCACAAGTAACGGCCCTCAGGGGGTCTCCGGGGAACCTTCAGTCCAGACCCCGTGAGCTCAGACCTAGAGTGTGTGTCCCCCAGAGACACTGCCCCCACCCCGCATCCTGCCACCAGATCTGTCTGCTGCCAGAACAGGCTTCACCCCTGGTATCCACGATGACCCTTTCCTTCCAAACGAGGACTCCTGCACCCTGTCTCCATCCGTGTGATGGCCCAAAAGCCGGGCTGTGAGAGAGGAACAGAGCCTTGGGTCCCCCCTTTCTTCCATATTGGTGCCCCCAGGCACAGGCCTGCCCTGAGTTGGGGAGGAGGGTCAGAGTCCCCAGGAGCCGCAGAGAGCCAGTGCCTTTTCAAGCTGAGGGGAAGGGAGCACCCCAAGGCCCCTGTGTGCAGGGTGTCAGCAGGGGGTGGTGCCAGGCTCTGGTCTCTAGCCCACACCACACTGGGCAGCCACGAGCTAGGCGGCCGTTAATAATTAACCTGAGAACTGGGCCTTGACCTCATGGGCCTCTGAGTAAATAGGCCTTTCTGGCCAAGCGTCCTTAGCCTGCTGGGGCCTGCTGGGCCCCTCATGGCCTCTCTGCCCCTTGACCTCTTTTGGCCTTGTGGTCCAGGTCCTCCCTCCCCCCTTAGCTGGAGCAGTGGCTAGTGGCCTGGGCTTCTCTGACCCTAACCCTGGATCAGCCCATCATCTGCTCCTGTCCTGGCACCTTATTCTCACCCCACCCCTGACCCCTACTCCATGACCTTTGAGGTGGGCATCACTTCTTGGACTGGGATTTACTGACGGAGTGTCTCAGCCCCAGCCTCAGCATGGCTGGGGCTTGTTGAGCCCGGCATCCCCAGCATAGCCTTAAGCCTCAATGCTGAACTGCTGTGGCTGAAGCCAGGTTCGATGTGATTCTTGTGCACACTGCCATTTGGGACCTGAACCCCAGGTCTGACGGAAGGGTCAGACTCGTGGGAGCAGGCAGCATGCCCCTTGGGCTACCCTGAGTGCCCCTGTGAAGACAGTAAAGATTGGCTGTCAGAAGTCCCATGTTCAAGCTCTAGCTCTGCCCTAACTGGCTGTGTGACCCTGGGCCAGTGCCCTGACTCTCTGGGCCTCAGTTTTCCCACCTGTACAAAAAGAGATGGCACAGAAGTCCCTGGGCTTGCCAGCTCCAGGATTCTAGACCTCATTCCAACTTGGAGTGAGACCGAGGACAAGAACTTCACGTGTCCCACACTGCCCCCGGTAATCACTTAAGGACAGAGTCATCTGGGTGGGCCCCACGTTCCTGGCTGCCCGGCATCCACACTTCCTTCCTCTGGGGAAGCCCTGATGTTCTTCGGGGAACCAGCCTTTCCCTTCTCAGACCACATGGTTCGAACAAGGCTGCTCCAGCCCAGGGCTCTAGAGTGGATCATGTGCTTTGGGCCTGGCCAATGGGTGTCAGCTCTGAGACTTTTGTTGGAAAAACTAGGAAAAATTTTTCTTTTCCCTAGGGGGCAGGAGAATGGGACCTAGAAGCTAACTTGCTGAGCCTGTGGAAGGTTGAAGAGCCCAAAGGGAAGCGGAGCTCAGAGATGGACATGGATTTCCACAACTGAGGTTCAGCTGTGCCTGGAGCAGGCTGCACCCTGGGCTTTTCCATTACAAGTATTGTTAAGTTCCTTTTCTGCTCAAACCAGTGTGAACTGGGTTTCTTCTTTGATTCACAGTCTCACATCTGACCCAGACAGACCATACAGAGAAGATGCCACAAATGCGCAACAGTCGCAGGTGTGCACACTGCTACGCATCTACTCAGAAAATGTGAAAGAAGATCAGGGCCAGGGAGGAAGCCTGGCTTCAGTGAGAGGCCAAGGGGAGGCTGGGTCAGCCAGGTAGTGACAGGCAGAGAACTTGGTGCCTGGGCCTTTGGAAGCTACTGGGGTTCTGGATGAGGGGATGCGGGGCAATGGGTGAGACCGAGAGGCTGGAGCTCATTGACAAGGGCACAAAGGTGAATGTGCTTGCATGTACACACAGACATTGAGCTTTGTGTGCAATGAACATTCTGTGGCCCGTTCTGTGAGCCCTCGGAGTCCCTGTCCACTGCAGAGGCCTGGAGCTGGTTCTGCATGGGAGTGGATCTGAGGCCTCTGGTCAGCTGGCCTTCCTCTGCTGGGACTGTGTGGATCCTGGGAGTCCAAGGAACACCAGGGTGTGGCTGCCTCCTTCCTCTGCCCCACCATGGGTAAGAGGGACATCTGGACATTGGGATGAGCAGAGACTCAGACTCAGTTGGTCTCCCCAGGGCCCCAGAGGAAGGTGACCTCATGGGCCTCACGGGGCTGGGCTCAGGGAGAGGCCTTATCCTGGGGCTCAGGCTGCCTTTGTGACTGTTCAGTGAAGAGTCCTAGAGGCAGAGGGCCTCAGACACCTGGTTCACACAACACACACATGCAGACACACGTGTACAGGGTAGGCACAGCACACGGATGATACTCTCACAGACAGCCACCTTGTGTGGGTCCTGGGGTGGTGCAGGTGGGGGGCCTCTGTGTGGGCAGTGAGCAGGGGCAATAAACAGGGAGCCCCATGTCCATGCTGTGTGACTCCTAGGCTGAGGCCTGGAAAAGCCTCTTGACCAGCAGTGGGACCAGCTGGATGGGGGTCCTCCTTAAGCCACACCCCTGATGTGTCGGCTCTATTCCTTTCCTTTGCCTGCCTTGGCTTTGGCCTGTTTCATCTTCCCCCTTTCTGACTCCTGGCTCTCTCCTCTCTATACTCTCATTTTCTGTCTCCTGAGTGGGGGGCACCTTATTGAGGGGCTAAGCCAAGAGCTCAGGCTCAGGGCTCTTGGTGGCTCGGTCGCTCGGCACAACTCTCATCTGTACACTGCTCCCTGCCCTGCTTCCTCTCTCTGGCCAAAGCCATCTTGCCCTTTGCTCTGGAACTGCCAGCACCCTAGAGGGGCCGCTGGCCTCGTCTCCTCCCCCGGCCTCTGCAGCTCCTGTTCCTCCCCCTAGGCCGGCCTGTTGGGCTGTGGGGAGGCCACAGAGCCAGGACACGTGTCCTGGCCCCAGGCAGAACCCTTGCTCTGACCATAGCGACACACTGGCCAGGCCCAACTCTGTCCCCTAAAATCCCTGGAGACCTGAGCAAGGCTCCTCCACTGGGCAGCTTTGACTCCCATCCACCTCCAGGTTGGGAAACTGACCCCAGTTTGGAGCAGAAGTCAGCTCCGAGGGGCCCCTGTGGAGGGGCTCCAAGCAGAACTGAGGTCCAGCCAGCAATGAAGTGGGAAGAAGGACCCTGTAGCCTATCATCCCCCTCAGTGGGGCATCAAGGAAGAGCCTGCCATGGAAAGGGGAGCAAGAAACAAGGATCATGTCACGACTGTGAATCTTGTCAGGGTGGGAGCAGACACAGGGCCCTCTTGGGGGTGTGGGGAGGAGTGCTTTCCAGTCTGGGCAGCCACTGTCCTAGGGGCTTTTATTATGCTTACTGCTACCCTCCAGGCCAGAACCTGCTGGTGCCTGCCTCCAGGAAGCCGGCCTGGCTGGACCAGAAGTGGGAGGGGCCAAAAGCAGTGGCCTTCATCCTCATCAAGCACCTAGACAAGGACTTGTCCTATCACACTCATTAGCTTGGAGGTTGCAGGGACAGGGCTGGGCCTTCCACTCTTGGAAAATCCCATCTGCCACCTGGCCTACCTGGGCCTCAGGTTGTGCTGATAGTCCCTGACATTACATCTCAGAATCCAGGGCAAGGCCCCAGCTTCTGATCACTGATGGGCTGGCTTTCAAGCAATGTTTCTCACTGGGTCCAGGGCTGCCAGTTGCTATGGCAGACAAGCCTGGCAGTGTCAGGAGATGCCAGGAGCTGGAGAAAGACCAGATGGGGACAGCAGTCAGTGTCCACAGTGGTGTCTGGCTACCTGGGTTTGCACATGGCTGAGTGTCCGATGGGCGCTTTTCCCTCTTGGAGTCTCAGTTGATATCTAGAGTGGGAGCCCCCTTCCAGGGCTGTAAGGTAAGGTGGGTAAGTGCCCAGCCTGCCGCCTGACAGGCACGTAGCCCTTAATCAATGTAGCTATTAGCCCTGTTCATGCCAACAGGCCTAGAGGGCTGGAGAGCCCAGGTCACTTCTGCAGACCTGGGCAAGGCCTGCCACTGGGCAAAGGGAAGCGTCTTGACTGAATCTCCCTGCTCCTGGGCCCCAGTGTCCTCAAGGCACAAATGTGCATGTGCACACACACACCTGGCTTCCCTCCCCAGGACTCAGCCACCTGCTGGAAAACCAAGAGCTGCATTTTCAAAATAATGATTAAGAATCAGCATTAACTATTCAAATCGAAACTCCCCAAACCCTCTGTGGGGTACCCAGCTCCTCTGGAGCCTGTGGGTAAAAGCTCTTACCATAGTGGAAAAAGTAGTCTGCGGGAACCGAAATCTTCCTCAATCTAGCTGAGTCATTTTCTTGTGGTTAAGGAAGTCCAGGTCACCTCTGGCCCTTCCCCTGATGAGCTAGCCTGGGGGACCCCAGCATATACTCCCCTCAGGCCTGCCTCCAGCTAACTCCAGGGTCCTCCCAGCAGAGCCCTGACAGTAAGACTCTCCCCCACCCCCAGCTTCCAGAAGCTTATTCCTGCTCCCAGACAGGTGTCCAGAACACTGGAGAACCTGGAACCAGGGCATATTGCAGAGTGAACTGTGGGTGACAGTAGAGAAGTGGACAGACCCATGGCCTGGGCAGTTCTAGGGTGCTGTGCCCTGGGTGCCCACAGGCCCGTTGTCGTGAGCTCCCTGGGGCTTGCTGCAGCTGGGGGTGAGGACTGGGACTGTCCCGGATATGGCGAGCCTTCGTCTGTTGGTTGAGATGCCTCGTCCAAGAGTGGAAGGTTCCTGCTCAGCCTCGACTTCCAGTACGATGGAAGCTACTTCTGGTTGGTGCTCCTATCTGGCTGTAGGTTGCTGCCCCTTCCCAGAAGACCCTTGGAAAGCTTCCAGAGACCATCCTCTGGGAAGGTGGAGGGATGACATGAGTCACCTGAGTGCTGTGTGGAGAGCCTTGCATGCACGAAGCCGCAGCAGTGCCTGGCAGGGAGGGGAGGCTGACTCTGTGGGCTGTGAGTCCTCCAGGTGTGCCTGTGCCATGTGCCAGAAGCCAGGGATCTCCTGGGATGGGTCTCCACAAGACCCCTGGGCTTCCAGTCTGGATGCTCTTTCCGGGCTGTCTGAGAATCAACAGGAGCCACGAGGCTGCCCAGCTCTCTGCACTCAGGCTTCCCTCAGGGTTCACGGTCTGCCTGGTACTTTGTGTCCTGCTTGAGAAATGGGGATGCTGATACCCATGGACCAGGATTGTTGGCAAATTACAGGAATGGCGGAGTCAGAGGGAGAAAGGAGGCCAAACCCGCAGGTGTGTGGGTAATCGAAAGCCTTGGGGGATCAGCCCAGATCAGACCACTGTGGTGTCCAGGGGCACCTCCCAGCTAGGTGGCCAAGGTCACCCCATAGAACTCCCTTGCGGGATGTCAGAGTACAGAGCAATCAGCCAAAGATTACCTGTGGCCCGGAAGCTGTGGAGAGGGACCCGGGCTGGGCAAGGCTGTGAGGCTGGGAGTGAGTGGTGGTGCTGCTGGGGCCCGCGGGAAGGATCAGGGCACTGCAGCAGATGCCAGGGAGGCCCACCCCGCTGAGGGCCCCTTGGCCCTTCCTTGTGCCCAGCAGGCGGCCCCTGGCCCGGCCCTGGGAGCTCTATCACCCAGAGTCACCCCACACCCACTTGGACTGTGTCTTCCCAAGGCTCTGGCAGCCAGTGTTTGGGAAATTAGGTGAGGGGGCCTGGGACGAGGGTGAGGAAGGGAACTATTTATGTCTAAAAGTCATCTTGAGATTTTCAACATATTTTTTTTATTTTTCAAAACAAAAGCCCTATACGTTGGGGGGTGGTGTGTGTGTGGGGGGAACCTAGCTTTGTGGGAAATGAGTCAGACAGCCATAAAATGTGTTTTTCTGAGCCGAGGGGATTATTTTACATCTTGTGGCCTGAAGACACTGAGAGGAGGCCTCCTCCTGGTCCCTGGCGGGGCTCCCTGCTTGCCAGCCTGGGCCGCCCCTCCCCTGCGTCCCTGAGCTGAGGCTCTCACAGCCCTGGAGGAGAGGAGGGCCATGGCTGCTCCCTAGGCCTTGCCTCTCACCTCCCAGGCCTCTCCCTTCTTCCCTCCTGACCTCACTTTCGTTCTTTTAGGCAAGAGTGAGGCTGTGAAGGGTGGTGGCCTCATGGTGGGTCCCAGCTTCACCATTTACAGTCTGCAAATCTGGGTCAAGTCCAGTGGGCCTCAGGGAGCTTCCTACTCCTCTTCTGATGGACAGGTGGGTGGAGGGACCACCCCTCACCTCCCCTACACAACAGCTGACAAGATGCAATGAAAGACTTGAGAAAGCATCGTTGGTGCTCAGTAAAGGGGTTTCCTTCCTCACTGTCAAGCAGCGTCCTTGCGTGTAGATGAGTGAGGGGCACAGGGGACAACCTTTTCCTTCGGAGGCCCTTCCCAAGGCCGGATGGCAGGAGTTCTCTCCTTCCTCCCTGTGGCGAGCATCCCTCCTCTGAGCAGCTTGCTCCCAGCTCTGGTCCTAGGGAACAGGAAGCACAATCCCCATCCTGGTGGCAGGAGGCCTTAGGAGGGCTAGAATCGAGGAGTTCCAGAGGCCTACTGAAGACAAGACCTGAGGGCTTTGAGTCCTCAAGGAGATGAGAGACCCCTAACCCTTCATCTCCCTCCATGCAGAGGCTCAGCCCAGAGCTTCTCTGAGGTCTGTCCATTGCCGCGTGTCTCCCCTGCCATCTACCTCCACGGGCTAGCGTCACAGACCCCATGGTGAGGCGAGTGCCTGTGGGGAGAGACCCCTAGTAGCCTGAGCTGGGGCCGATGCTAGGAACGAACATGGGGCCCAAATCACATTAGCTGATTTCAGAAACTTGCCACCTCATTACCATGTCTGGGACACAGGGGAGCGCCTGACACTCAGTAAACATTTGGTGACTGAAGGAAAAACCTTGGTTGTGTGACTCCCCTGTCCAAAGTCCTCCATTGGATTCCCATGACAGTTAAAAAATATAAAATCTACATTTCTTCCTCTGCCTTAAAGGGAGGGTGACTGTGTCATTTATTGAACAAGAAGGGACACTTTCTGTGAGTCAAAGGGGATGCCACCAAGAATTACTCTTGAAACAGTGGGAGTAAACCAGGACCATCCCAAGCAAACTGGGGTGCGTGGCTACCCGCAGGGGGCTGGTCTCTGCGCCCCTCTCTGGCCTCACTTTCTGTGCCATCCCCTCATCCAGCCACACCGGCCTTCCACTGGTACTTTGCTCTGTCTGTCTTTTTACCTGGAGAAATCCTTTGAGCTCCTGGATCTTTCTTGCCACTCTCCTGTTTCCACTGAACACTGCCTCCTCGGAGCTTTCCCTGACCCCCACCCCACCCAGGCCACCTCTGCTGTCAGGCCCCCTTTCCTTTCCCTCCTCCCTTGTACTCGGCTCTGTGCCTGAGCCCCCAGCACAGAGGCAGATGGGGAGTGAGCCCACAAGGTTTGGGAGTACGATTCTCAAGCATCTGTCACCTCTCAGTGTGTCCCCAGCTCACATCTCCCAAGTGAAAGTCAAAGGAGGCAAACTTCAGCTCTGGGGGGAGGTGGGGAGACGAGAGGCAGAGGAGAGGAAGGAAACAGGGTAGGTGGGGGCAAGCCAAGTCAGATTCTTCTGGGCCTTGAAGGACAGACACATGGCGCTGGGCCCATGGAGTCCCCGGAAACCAGATGCACTTTGACCTCAGTGACTCGGATGCTTCTTTAGGAAGTGTTGGGGACCTGAGAGTAACTGTGGATTGGGAAGCAGCTCCCCCGGGGCACCCCGGCAGACACATGCACAGGTTGTGCGGCAGACAGAAGACACCAGATATGTTTACAATTTTTCTAATTGCCTCTGTCCTCTCTGATACTGGGGCTCTATAAAATTGTCACAGCCGTGGTTGTCATTTGGCTCTGGTTCGCTGTGCATGCATGAGGGTGTTTGTTTACAGAATGCAGCCGGCAGCAGGCCTTCATGTGGGCTCTGACCCACCCCTTTGGCTGCCAGGAGGGGCTGGCCCCCCTCCAGGATTCCCAGACAGATTTGCTTCTCTAGATTCTTTAAAGCAAAAAAACCCTGAGTATTAGTGATCACTCAGAGTCTTGGCAGAAAACTGAGTTCGACCTTGGTGTTTCCAGTGAAGGGATGTTAGCAAAGGGAGTATTTGTGGGGTATGACCAGGGCCGAGGGAATCAAGGAGGGACACTGAGGCCCTGACAGCTACAGTGACCACCACTGCAGGCTTGGCTCCGGGGGCAAGGTGAGCAGCAGTGCTGCCGGAGCCCCGCAAGGCCTGTGTACATGGAGGGCAGAGAAGCCACCTGCCAGCGGCTGTGGTCTCAGGAATGTGCTGATGGGGCACCGAAGCAGGCAGACAGCGGAGACGAAATACTCCAACCCTTGTCTTCCTCACCCCCCCGATCACCTGCTGGCACCTACCATTACCCAAACCCAACAGGGAGCCAGGTGTGTGGGAGGCCCTCAGCGTGGCCCACACGCCCCAGCTCTCAGGGCAGAGAGTCTGAGCCGGCTGGACCTGAGTGCAAACAGAGAATAACCAGCGTGACTGGGTAAGGCATTCTGGGCCGATTGTATGGCCAAGTTTGGGGGAAACCCTTCTTCTCCTATCCCCTAAATCTCTCTTGAACCCATCCACCTCTGTGCCACCAACGTGTCGCCCACCACGATGCACCCTCCACTCTCCAGTGCTCTCCACGGCTGCTTTTCCTTCTGGCACATTGACCAAAGTCTGAGCCGCTGCTTGTGCAAGTGTGACGGTGTGACCCGGCTGACCTCTGGCCTGACCTCTCGTTCTCCACCCCGCCCCCCGCCCAGCTCCACACTCTGTGGTCACCCTGGACAGTTTTCAGGACCCAGAACGTCACGTTCCTCCCTGCTGCTGAGTTTTTGTATATGCTGTTCCCTCTGCCTGGTTCTCTTGGCCCGACCCCCAACTATTTATAAATCCCTCCAATTCTTCAGATCTCAGCTTAAAAATCAGATTCTTAGGAACAACTTCCCTGAGCCTCCAAAGCGGGCGAAGTTCCCTTCTCATCATCCCCGGTTGCTTTACTTCACCAGACGTGTCACAGCTCTGATGGACCAATCGATGGGGCCACGCTCTGCTTATTGTCTGTCTCCCTAGAGAGATGGCGGCCACCACAGGAGCCTGCTCTGTCTGTCTGGTTTGCTGTCCTGCCCAGCGCAGTGCCCGGCACATGGTAGGTACCCCACAAACACTTGCTGAGTGACTAAAGAAAGAACTTCCAGCTTCCAGGAACAGCAGGCTCGATTATCTGGGCCTATTCTTGCACTGAAAACAACTAAAAATGCTGAATAAATCAAATATATATAGCATTAAGACATGGCAGAATAAAAGGAAATTGACAAGCCAAAATTGAGAGGAGAGACATCCAGACAGGTAAGGAAGAATAGAAGCCACTTTTTCCCTGAGGCATTTTCTGATCTCCCAAAATCTGAATTTTACTTTGGCAGCCTGATGGAATGAGAGACACAGAAGTCCTAGGTCTCACACAGGTGAGGCCACATAGTAAGACATCATCCCACATTGGTGTGGGACTCCAAAGGGCCATACTCACAGGATAAAGGTAAACCAGAAGTGGAACAGCTCTCACATGGTCTTGCAATCTAAGTCTCATCTCCTGGGCGGGCTAGGGGACCTCCAGCCTTAAGGGTGATTAAGATGATCCTGGACTAGCAGGGTTCCTCTCTGTTTGGCAGGAGGAAAAATAAATGTTCCCTAGTGAAAGGTACCTTTGTCCTAAATCTAAAATTTTTCTTTCAATTTTTCTAAAACAATGACCAGCACATAGTCAAAGATGATCAGACACACAAGAAAATAAGACAGTATGAGTTAAAACTAGGACAATCAACAGGAAACAGAAATAGACCCTTAAGAATTAAAATTGTTGACTAGAAAAGAATTGTGTGTGTGGTGTTTAAAGAAATGGCGTGCTTAAAGATCACTGCAGGGGATGGGAATCTATAAAAAGTGACCTTGTAGATCTGAAAAAAGGGTCAAGTTGAGTCTCTAGAAGTAAAAACTATAATAATCAAAATCAAGGGCACCATGAACAGGTTTAACTGCAGAGTAAACACAACCGAGAAGAAAATTAGGAAATCCGAAAAGGAGTCAGAAGAGATGATCACAATGCAGCGCAGAGAGGCAAAAAGGAAATATGGAAGGGATGGTATGAGACAAAGAGGAACGAAGGCCCAACACACGTTCACGTTGTCCCTGAGGGAGAGGACAGAGGAAGCGGGCAGAGGCAATGTTTTACAGGTTAACAGGGAAGAATTTTCTGAGCCCGAGGAACGACTGACTGAAGGCATGGACCATTCAATGGTAAGTTGTCCTTTGGTGATATAGCTCCATGTTTCCGACAACCTGGATCCAGACTGCTGTTGGCCAAGGGCCATGATCTTGTACCATACCAAGTTCCATGTAGCAAAGGACACACAAAAAAGGGTGGAAAATCACCCCTGCCATCTTAGGAACCATTTGGGCAGCCCCAAGATGACCAGAGCTGTATTTTCCTGTTCCCTTTTCTCTCCCACAGGCCTTAATGACCTGTCACTGGGAGAGCAGAATGCCCTTCTCCAGGGTCCCTCCACAGTCACCTGGGGTGCAGTGGCATGGGTGGGTGGAGTTAGAAAGTCACCCATCCCACCCCGATGCAGCACTAACAGGGCGCCCACCTCCTACACACTGTGCCCCCCATCTCCTGTGACTCCAGTCTGGCCGTGACGGCTCCGGTCTGGGCCCTCAGGAGCGGAGGTTTGGTGGAGATTTTCTGCCCGGCTGGCGGTTACGGATGGGGGTGGAGGGTCTAAAAGAGGAGTATCCCTTTGCCGTAATTGAAGAAGGCTTGATGATGCAAGCATCACTTTAGGGTCCTCCAACCCTAGGCCTCAACATGGGCTGAGGAGCTCTAATGGCCCTCATTGTCTAGCCCACCAACATCACCTACAACTTGGATGGTGAGGATCTAGAAGCTGGACTCCAGAGATGGTAGGGGACTCACCCAACCCTCGGTTCTGCAGCCCCCTGGCTCGCAACCCTGAGCTCTCTTGGGCAGAAGAGTGACCTGATTGGCAGGTGGGTAGTTTGTCTCTGACTCATACTCCCCTCTTGGCTGCCAGGTGACCTTGTCCTGGTCCTTCTCAGTGTGACTCGTCCCGGGATCAGGTTCTTGTGGTTGTTCTGTTCTGGAGGGACACCCATTCATCATCTTGCCTCTGGGAATCCTGGCACACCTTTCAGACATGCTCAAACAGAGAGGCTGCCAAACCTGTGCCTGGTCACACAGCAGGTGTGTGATGAGGTGAGGACATACATGGTCTCACACCCCCCGTGGGTGGAAATGCTGGCCCAGCCCTGTGTAATCAATATCGAGCCTGGGCACTAAGAGCCGCTCCAGAGCAGAGCTTCCTGCAGGCCCTGGTCCCATCCTGGCCCCTGAGCAGGGACTGGATTTTCCCAGCCCCAGCAGCAGGCCCTCCAACCACTGTGCTGTGTGGGTACCAGTCCCAGTGTCTTGTTTCATGGGAAAAGCAGAAAAGGGTGGCCAACTGCACTTGACCTCCCAGCCCATGATGAGTAAAGATAAGGGAGCATGTGGGCCTCCAAACCTGGCTCTGCAATGTTTCTGATGTGCCATTCCAATTTCTAAAATTGTCAAAGATATTCCAAACAACATGCAATGGATTTAATTTTAAAAATTAAAAACTAAAGTAAATTAAGTTAAGGAATGTTGGGTGGAGGCGGGGGAGGGGGAGGGTGTCATGGAATAAAGCCAATAATGAGAGTCTTATGAAAACATGAGTATTTCACTCTCCTGTGTGGATTTGGGGGTGGAGAGGGTTCAACTCTTTCATGGGACGCAGAGTGTAGGGGTACAGGTGCTGATTCTGCCCCGACCCTGGCCTTTTCGCTGGCCCCGGAGGACCGGGCTCCGGGGTGAGCAGCTGGGCCTCTGGTGAGCCTGGGTGCGGTGCAGTGAGTAGAGGACCCAGGCGGGCTGCTTTCCTTTCTCGTGTGGCTCACACACACCCCGGGCAGTGCTGTCCTACATAATTATGTAAAGTGCACATCACTCAAGATGTTCATCTTGCCTCTGACACATTTCGGGCTGAGAGCCATTGTCCCCACCTCCCCTGGTTCAGGGGCCCAGCCCATGACTCACATGCCTCCACGTCTCCCCAGTGAGATTGCTCCTCAAGTGGAGGTCGGTAGGGCCGTGGTAAGTTGGGGAATTGTTCTTGGGAGGACACTTTGCCCTTCTTGGGACTGAAAGCTCCTCCTGCTTCAGGCTCAGAATCAGCCCCAAGTTCATACTCTCAGACTAGCATGCTCCTACATCTGCACCTGCGCCCACACCGTGCCGCTCTCCCCTCAGGGTCGTCCACAGCCCAGGCCTGCTCCCTCTCCTTTGTGCTGCCCTGTACCAGCCTGGCTGGCTTGGCTGTGGAGGGGCCAGAGATTTAAGGCCTCCTGACCCTTCTCTATACCTCTTGCCCTCCCTTGACAAGTGGCATCCAACTGTTTCCTGTGCTTGAGCAGTGGTAGGGGGGAGGGTTGTCCAAGAGCTGCCTTCCTTCCTTGCCTGAGGGGTTTGCTCATTAACTAGAGTAACTCTTGAGGTGGCATTCCTGGAAGCAAAGGGAAAAGCAGGGTAGCTTTCTGGAGCAATTTCCTACTGGTGACCCTAGCTCTGGGGAAGCTTGGCCAAGGCCTCCTCCCACCTGCCTCTGTGGCCCCCTTCTTACCCCTCTGGACCCCTAGGAGCTTCCCTGGCTGTGGGAGTCCAATCAGGCCTCCCCACGGGGCGGAGGGCAGCCTTCCTCCTTACGTCCTGGTCTCGAGCTATGTCAGGCAAATGGGAACCAGCTGTTTGGCCAAGTACTGAGATGACCCAGTGGGGGGCAAAGTGGGGTGAGGGGGCAGGAGGTGTCCCCTGGACACACATAGCATATCCTTTTGCTCTCCTGCCACCAGCAAGGGGAGGTCAAGGCCACCCTACATACCTGCCTTTCTCCCGTGTCCTGGGAGAAAGAGGTTTCAGCTTCCCAAACAGAAAGGAGTTACTGGGGAGGCCCCAGGGTCGGGAAAGGGGGAGGTCTCAGGATCTGGGGAGGCTGTCACCCAGTGAGAATGCTTGTCCTCATCGAACAGGAGTTGTCACCTAGGATTCTGCACTTGGGTCGAGAATCTTTTACTGCAACAAGCACACCGGCACCCAGCTAGCTCTGCTGAGAGCACTGGAGGAGGGTTTGACCTCCGACCCAACCTTTGAGGTCACTGGCAAGAGGACTCTACACCAGGAGGAGCTCACTAAGTGCCCTTCTATAGCAAATGAAAGGCATCCTGGTAAAAAAAATGCAAGCAACATTAAAATGACTTCCGGAACTTGGTTATTCTGGGTGCTGGATTTTGCCGTAAATTATCCACAAGACCATCTCCTTCCAGGGGAGTTGGCAAGGACCAAGGTGTGGCTGCCCCCTCCCACTCTGCCTCCTGCCCTAACACAGCAATGGCAATCTCACCAGCTTGAGCCAAGTGTCTCACAAGCTTTGCTTGTTCGCCTTTCCCAATAACCTGATGACATATACTAGTTTTGCATACCTTTTGCATAAAAGGAAATAGAAGCTCGGAGAAATAAAGAGCCTTGGTGAGGGCCACAGAATTAGTAAGAGGCACAGCCAGGAGTCAGCTGGTACCGGGCTACACGGCCGGTGGGAAGAGGGCCATCCTGATCGTGGCTTGAGAGAAAGAGAAAACTTCTGCTTATCACCTGGGAGCAAATTGCCCACTTGCAGAGCCCAGGCCAGGGCATCTGGGCTCGATGCATCTGCGCAACGCTGACTGCGGGCCTACTCTGTGCCCGGCTCTGCAGGAGAGCCGCAGTGGCCTTTAGCTCATACTCACTGTCACCAGTGCCAGGCAAGTGGCACTTGCATTTGCTGAATTAGATGTAGTCTTAAGCATTGCAGCCACTAGTGACTTCAAATTGTTCTGGGATAAGTCCTCTGTCCTGCGGATTCCTGGGTTAAGGCCAGTTAAAGTACTGCCAGGTAGGGCTTATTCCCCATAAATCAGTGGGAATGTGGTCACATGAATTTTTAATATCAGATTAAAATCAAATTAGTGGGAAAATTTAGAACAAATTGCCTTCAAGTACAGTGAATGAGTCTATTTTTAAAATGTTACTGCACCAGGCAGAATAGTGAAGCACACACATTTCCTAACAGCACAAAGACACCGTGTTGGGAGCGATTTGTCATGCTTAGTCACTGTAATTGCTCTAGCAAAACTGAAGTATCAAATAAAACGTGTTTGCAAATTGTAAATCACCAAGGCCACTTCAGATGGGTCCTAACCTGATGTGGAAGGTCATGGTGG
This sequence comes from Macrotus californicus, assembly GCA_007922815.1. Taxonomy (NCBI): domain Eukaryota; kingdom Metazoa; phylum Chordata; class Mammalia; order Chiroptera; family Phyllostomidae; genus Macrotus; species Macrotus californicus. The sequence continues at coordinate 98,395 of VMDR010001674.1, forward strand.
CTCCCTCTGGGGCAGGTGCCCCATCTCTGACACGGCCTTGACCTCACTCATAAACAGGGGCTGTGCTGCCACATCCAACTGGGACCACTGCCCAAAGTGGGAGGGAAAGGCCGCCATAATCAGCCACCACCAACGGCATCTGTGAGGGCCAGTGGCTGCTTGGGAAGGAGAGGCTTTCTCTCTGGTGAAAGATTGGCTGACACTTGCCAAGGAGCAGAAATATCTTCAGATCTAGAGGGCTTCGGACAGGCCATGATGGCTCCATTCAAGACCTGTCTCAGTCACTGGGTGATACGTCCTGGTCCTAGGCCACATTTGGCCACTGTCGTTCCAACTCGTGGGCCATAGTCCCTCAGCAAAGGCTTTGTCAGTTATCCTGGAGAGACACAAAGGCCTGAGAGATTTTTACTGCAGAAACGCGAGGTCCCAGCTGCCCGCTCCAGCAGCCTTGGGGCACACCACGCTGCCTCTCTTCGACCCTCTCCCCTCTCCTCAAAAGCCCACCTCCTTCCTGTACACTGTCCCTGAGAGCATGGCCATCTTGCTCGGCCTGGATAGGCACTGCTTCTGGTGGTAAAAAGAAATCACACAGAGGATTATCTAGCACCAGATGGGTTACCTTTCTTAGGATTCTTGCATTAAAAAATTAAATTCATAGATGCTATGACTCATGTAGAATGAGCCTTATTTCAAGTGCCCTTGTGTTGCCTTCCACAATAATGTGACTGGTCCCTCACGCCCCTGCTTAGTGCATCTGAGGCCAACCCGAGAAACCCCTGAATGATGAGAAGAGGGTGAGGATGTTTTTCAAAGGAGGAGAGAGATGAGTTGCATAGTGATCCATGCATTCACACACGTGTTGAAGGCCTGCCGTGGGCCAGATGCTGAACATCCACAGGGGCCAAATTCAGCAGGAGGCCAAGATGAGCAGGATCCAAGGTGAGTTTATGTGATTCAGCTCCAGGAGCTCATGGTGACCTTGGGGAGAGCAGTTTCCAGGAGGCCAAGGGTGAGGATGAAGAGTGGGGACAAGGAGACAGGGAAGATGGAAAGTAAAAAAGTGGCTCTCTGGTTACATAAGAATCCAAAGGATATTTTTAAAACAAGCCAATTACCATCCCAACTTATTGAATATTAGAAAACTGCATCTTTAAGTCCATCTTGGGTGGGCCTCCAGACCACGGTCTGAAAAATGGGGCTGTGGAAGAGTCTGGCTTGTTGGCTCTGCCTAGAACAGTAGAAGATTCTTTTCCCACGGTCCTCACCAAGCCTCTTCTGGGCCCCTCAAGACAGCCAGGGAGTGTGGACCCCTGGGCCCTGCTCCTCTAGCAATCTTACCAGCTTCTGAGAGCTCATCCCCTCTTGCCGCAGGTGCCCACCACTCTGTAACCTAATGGGAACCTCTGGGTGCAGATCCTATGGGGTCCCCAATACCATCTGCTGTTCTCAGGTATGGCTTGGGCAGAGCAAATGAAGAGAAAAGGCATCCATGGAAGCTATCACCCAGGGAGCCCTGTTCCTAGTGGGTGGGGCAAGAAGGCCAGAAAAATAATAAATAAAAACAAAAGTGAAGGGAAGCAAAGCTCTTGGGTGCCAGAATGGGTCTGGCCAAGGCTGTGGCTGCCTGAGTAATGGGTTCCACATTTGTTTGGCTCTGTCTGCAGCGACCAGGATCCAGGATGCACAGAGAGCTTTGCAGGGGCTGGAGGGGAAAGACCTGCTGAGGCCAGACCTCGGCAGACCCTTGCGACAGCTCCATCCCCACCCCCCAAGGCAGGTCACAAAGCAGCAAGCTCATGCTTCAGCACCCCTGCCTCCTCCCTGCCCCCGCCCGGGGCTCCTGGGTCCCTGCCGGCCTGCACAGATTGTTCGTGTTATTAATGCCGATTTCCCAGAGATTCCATCTGGCTTTTTAATTGCTCTGGGATGGGGCTAAGATGCTTTGATAGTGAATCGGTATCTTTCCTATGTCTCTGCTTACGTCAAATGCTCCATCCACAGAGAGGGGTATGGAGGAGGGAGGTAGTACAAGTCTTTTACAAAAACAAGGAAGATCTTTCAAAGGTGCTGGTGGTTTAGTTTAATTTAAATAAAAGAAAATAAGAGAAAAGCCTACCTCTATCCACCAGCATAAAAAAGAACTGGATGGGATATCCTGTCTGTCCAGGCAAGGACTCTACCCCATGTCTATGGAAGGCCTGTGGGTGCCTGGAAGGAGGCCTCCTGGGGTTCTGCCCCCTCTTGGCCTGCACCAGGAGCGACCTCCCTTTTGCTCTCCTCACCGTCCTGTCTTCTCTCGTGAAGTCAGCTGCTCATTGGAGGCTTGGCAGGTTCCTGCCTGGAAAGGAGGGGGCGGGAGACCTGGGAGGGGCAGACACTCCTCACCAGTCCCAATGGCTCATCACAGGTGTCAGGGCCCCACCCCATATTCACAGATTCCCAGGAGATCCAAAAGATAAGGGTGACATTCGTGACAACGCTAAACCATCAGGAGGCACCTGGCAGCAAAGGAGTGCCTCCCTCTCTCCCTTCTGCCCTTGCTCCTTCTCTGCAGACTGGTTCCCCTGAACAGTACTCTTGGGTGACACCAGGCTGTGGTAGCCTACCAAGGGGGTGAGGTGCCTGCTAACCCTCATGGGAGAGTACAAGGCAGAGGCATCCATCCAGGTCTGTTGGAGTGGGTCCATGGCTGCAATGGGTCAAAGCTGCTGCCTCCAGGAAGACTTCCCTGGTGGCCTCTCTTCACACTTTGAGTTTCCTCTTATTGCATTTATCACTCTTAAGACACAATTAGATGTCACAAGGCTGTGAGATTCCCCAAGAGTAGGACCCAAGTCTTCTTGTTCCCAGCTGAATGCCCCATCCTAGGCACAGGCCCTGGCATCCAGTAGGCATCTAGTAAATACTTGGGGAGTGTTTGGTGCCAGGCTCTTGGAGTAGTTTTTCATAAAAGCCGAAGTCAGGAGGGGAACTGTGGGGCGCCCTGCAGGAAGCAGTGGGTGGCAAAGAGTGGCTCTCTCCAGGGGCCTCTCTGGCTGGCACAGAGCATGATTTGGGCGGGTTCACCCCATGCTGCCCCCTCCCCCTTGGCAGGCTGCTCTGTCTACTGGGGGCCACACAGGGGGCCTCTCAACCCCATCCCTTTCCTGGGGCCGGCTGTGGTTGGATCCATCTTGTCCTGAACAAAACCTGCACTGGACCTCAGGGTCTGCAGCGGGAGTGGCATCCTTCCATGAGCTGACAGCTTCGACAGAGGAAATCCCTGGAGATGGGGCAGTGGGAGAGGAGGGGGGCACTGAGGGCAGGACGGGTGCCCCTCCCCCACTCATCCTGGGATCTGTTCTGGGGGCAAAGGGGGAAGCCAAGGCTTGGCCCCCTCAAACAAGAAAAACTGGAATTAGCACTGAACTCAGAGAGGGTTTGCTGGGGCCTAGCAAGCTGCGGCCTGCCCCAGGCCTCTAGGCAGGCAGTGGGGCTCTGCCTCCTTGGTTCCCAGGCAGCGAGGCCGGCTGCCACCTCCTCACTGGACTCACGGCTTTTTCTCTGCCAAGGGAGGCTCTGGGTGAGGAGGTGGCAAGACACAAGACAGAAAGGGGGAGCAGGAAGAGGGTCAGGTCACCCCCATTAACCTCACAGTCAGGTAAAGCTAAAGCTTTCAGAGTTTAAGCAGAATGTGTAATTTCTTGAAACGGTCCCAGCCCACATTGGCATACACTGTAAACTGCTCAAGTGAACACTCTCAGAGTGAAAACAGAAGGTAAAAATTGTTTTGCCTTTCGCCCTCAGAAAGAGTAAACTCAGAAGACCCTGTCAGCCTCCTGCATGACTTCCTCCCAGGCCATGTTCTCTTAGGCCTGAAGGTACACCCTCCCTTGGTGGGTTTTCCCTGCTGCTAAGAGGGTGCCGGGTGCCTGTCCTCACAGGGCAGTTAGTTGTCCCAGTCAGGGCTTGTTGCGGGGTGGATACAGTGCCGGGTATGGGGAAGGGTCAGACAGTCACACTGCAGGCCTGCTGTGGCCCCCCTTCCTGGGTGGGCTAGGGCAGGGAAAGTGTGGAAAGCCGGTGGAGGGGTGGCGGTCTGCAGGCTGCCTTTCGGGGTCCTGCTGGGATAGCCTGCAGTCACATGGGAAGGGGTGGAGGGTCCTACAGCTTGAGGCCTCTCCCTGCCTGCCCAGGAGCAAAGGCAGGTGTGGGAGAGACTGTTCCAGAGCTGGAGCTGTGAGTGGCTCAAAGTGAGTGCGGCCGAAGGGCCCCCGGAGCCTGGACAAGTCCGGCCTAAGTCCCAAAGAGGCTGTGGCAACTTCAGGCAGGGTGCTCCCTCTCCGTGCCCCTCTTTTCCCAGAGGGCCAATGAGAGAGGCCGCAGCAAGATCCCATAACCCCTGCCCCCCAAAAGTCTCCAGCCAGGAGACTCTCTTCAGGCTTTGGCATCCTCAGCTTGAAGCCTTGTCTTCCTTCTGTCATATATTTGCCTTGGTTGGGAGAAGTCACCCTTCTAATGTAAAGAGGGGCTCGAGATGGGTGGAGAGTGAATGAAAGTCAGGCTCTCAGCCAGAAAATACGCTGTGATTATTTACAAATGTGACCTGGCCCGCAGAAAACTGTGGAAGTAGATTTTTTGGTTTTAAAAAGACACCAACATTTACTTTGATACATTTATATTATAGATATAATACATAAAACACCTAGCATGAAACTCTTATGTTCTCCCCAAAAGAAGAGAACCAAGCCGTCCTTCCCTGCTCCCAAGCCCAGCGATCTGAGTGTGCTGGCTGCAGGCGCCTCCCTCCCAGACCGGGAGCCAGGGCCTCTGTGGGGGACAAGCCTGTGGGCAGCCTGGGGCCAGAGGAGACCGAGGCCCACAGTCACCCCCAGGGAAAGCTGAGGGGAAAGGGGAAGCCCGTCTCGCCTCTTTGGTTCCCCTGGGAGCAAAAGCAATCCCAAAACCAAAAGGAAAGAGAGCCGCAGACCCTCCCTGCAGCTGCTGACGAAGAGTCTCATTTTGGCAAGTATCTGAGCAAAACCAAAACAAAACAAAAACCAAAGAAAATGGTGGTTTAGCATAGACATGCACATTCACATTGCACAAGGCACCACTGGGACACAGAGAGGCCAGATACAAATGTTGATATCGGCTGATAAAGCAAAATATTTAGAAAGCTTCTCATAACTTGGGTCCCTCTGGGATGGACTGACTGTGCTTCATGTTTGCATGGCAATGCTGCTGACTTACAGGACAGACATGGCTGATGGTCCCAGTGTCCCTTCACCCCTCCTCCAGCTCCCCCACTGGAACTCTATGTTCTGTCTTCCACCAGGCCACCACTCTCATGAACATATGTCCTTATTGCTAACCCACACCTAGCTTTCTGGTCTGCCTGGGAGTGAGGCCTGTCACTGGTGACGCTGATCTGATATCAGAGTTCTGCCCTGGAAGCCCGGCTTGTAGGCTGGGAGGTTAGAGGCAAGGAACTAGGGACCCTCCGCCTTCATGGGGCCCAGGGGAACCTAGGGGAACAACCACAGATTCAAAGCCCCAGATCCCTGTGTCTCCTTCCTCCAAGGACAAGGAGCTGAGGAACAGCTGGGGACTGGCTCTCGGATCTCTGCTCTCCCTGAACCTTCCTCCTACATGGGGATGCACCCCTCCTTCTCTCATGGGGGCCTGCTGCAGCCTTGCAGCCTTGGGAAGGAGGCAGAAACCTTCCAAATAAAATGACAAGGCACATATTTGCTCCCCCTACTTGGTAGGAATCAGAGCGGTGAGTTTGCATTTCCAAGGCACAAAGTTATTCTTTAATACTAGAGTTGCCAGGCTCCTGGCTTGGCCCCACGACGCTTTTCCTCTTTTACAGGAAGAAACTACTGCCTGACCCCTCATCTTGAACGCACCGTGTCCCGCGCAGAAGAAAGCAAGGGGCACGCGCTGCAGGCCAGGCTTTCAGGCGGCATCGGAATCTCCTAGTCCTGGCATGCGCGGCTCTGACAGTCTTGAGATCCGAAGATCAGAAAGCACTCCCTAGGTCCCAGCCAGGGGCCGGCCCAGAGCGGTCCCGCCGCCGCGCGCCTCAAGAGCAGTTGCCCATGGCCTTGACCAGGGAGCTCTCTGGCAGCTGGCGGAAGATGCCCCGCAGAGTGTCCAGTTCGCGGCTCAGTTGTTCCACCCGCTTGCGCAGGCGGTCATTGTCACTGGTCAGCTCCAGCACCTTCTGCTGCGTCTCCACGTTGCGCTGCTTGGCCTTGTCGCGGCTCTTGCGCACGGCGATGTTGTTGCGTTCGCGCCGCACCCTGTACTCGTTGCTGTTCTTGTCCACGGACTTCTTGGTTTTGCCCGCTCCGCCGCCGCCGGCGCGGAGGTCGGAGTGCGCAGCGGTCAGCCCCTTGAGCGCGCCGCCGGAACCCGGCAGGCCAGCGGCGCTGAGAGCTGGCGCTGGATGCGGGCTGGGCACGGGTGTGGGCGGCGGCGTGGGGTGGCCGGGCTGCAGGTGCATGGTGGTCTGGCCGCAGTGCGCGATCTGGAACTGCAGGTGCGGGGCAGCCAGGTGCGCGGGCGGCGGGTGCGGGTGCGGCGGCGGCGGCGGCGGCGGCTGGTAGGGAAAGAGGCCGGCCAGCGACAGCTGTTTTGCCTCGTCCTCCTCGCGCGGTTCCTGCTTGATCACTAGCGGCCGCAGTGCTGGCGCCCCGACGCGCTCGTACAGGGGCTCCAGCCTGCCGTCCAGGTAACCGGCTGCCGAGCAGCCGTAGCTCGGAGGGGGGCCGTGCGCTCCCCCGGGCATAACAACGCCGCCGGGGCCCACTGGGGCGCCCGGGTAGTCAAAGTCGCTGCCCCCGCCTCCCGAGGGGGCCGCGGCCACCTTGGCCTTCTCCTGCTGCCGGCTGTGCTGGAACAGGTCGGCCAGGAACTCGTCGTTGAAGGCTGCCGGGTCGATGTAGGCGCTGATGTCGATGGAGGTCTCGTGTTCACAGATGCCACCCAGCGGCTCCGGGGCGGCAGGTGGGGCGGGGGGCTGCGTAGGGCCCGCGCCCCGGGGAAAGCCGAAGACGGCGTTGCTGGGCGCGTGCTGGGGGCTCTGGAGGTGGCTGCTCATCGGGGGCCGCGGCTCCGCCTCGTAGAAGTCGGCCGACTCCATGAAGGAGCTAGAGTCCTCCCGGCATGGCGAGCCTCGGCGTCCTCCAGGTTGCGCGGGGCGCCGCTGCTGCTGCCGCCGCCGCCCACCGGGAGCCCCTACTAGCTTGCGCCCGCGCAGCTCCGGGTCGCGAATGGCCAGGCCCGCGCGGGCCCCGCATTTATACCGGGTTAGCTGTCGCCCTCTAGTGTCCTGCCAGCGGCCACAGAGAGCGGCGCCTCCTGGGTCTTAGGGCCTGCCTGCAGAAGAAGCGCAGAGGTGGCGGGAGAGCCCGCGACGCAACGCCCACTGGCCCCTGCGCGGGGAGTAGAATCGTGAACCTCCCGCGGTGCCCAACCCTCGGCCGAGTTGTCCCCCCCCCCACCCCCACCAACAAACACGTGGTCGGTGTTGGGCCTCCCTTCTCTAGCCTCTGCCAGACACCCACTTCCAGCCAACGGCCGGTGAGGCCAGGAGCACCCAGCCGCCGCGCAGAGGGTTGCTGGAGGGCAAGTCTGGTCTCTGAGCTACTGTGGCGCCGGCTAGCTTTAAAGCAAGAATCAGTCCTGTCCAGGATCGGGGTTTCTGGAGGGCGGCGACGTGGAGAAAGAGCCGGGGCTGGGTGGGTGGTAGAGAACCATTTTGGAGGTACGGCCCATCTCACACCGTGGCGTGGAGAGGCCCGGAGAGCCGTGATTTTGCGTCTTTATCTGTGGTCTCCAGGAGACCCCACAGATTCCATGCACCTTTCCCCAGCTCCGCCTCTCACAGCACTTCGGGGTTCCATGCGTTTTTCAGTGCTGGGCGCTAGGACCCCGCGGGGAGCAGAGGGAAGGGGAGGCGGCCGCGACCAAGGAGCCTGGTGGACTCGTCCGGTCTGACTGCCTGGGCTGGAAAACTTTTTCTTTTTTAATTACTTCTCCTCGCCGGAGCGTTAGAGTTGCTAAGCGCGCGGGGCTTGGCGCGGCTGTCCCTCGCGGGGCCGCTAAATTTTTCCTGTGCGACGGGCGGAGCTGGATTTCGGGGCTGGGGTACCAGAGCGAGGGGGAGCGCACTGAAAAAGGAGGCGAACTTGCCTCCGGAACCGGGATCTCGAAGCGGGCTGGCTGTCAACGGGGTTGGAATCCATTGCCTTCTCACCATTCAGGTGGGCTCCAAGGCGGGAACAGGGGTGTCAAGGGAGCCCGGGTCTTGGAGTCTCGGAGGCCCAGAGTCCGAGCATTTACTGGGAGAACCCTGCTGGTTGGTTCTCAGGTCGCTGGGTTTCCCGAGACCCTGGGGGAACAAAGTGGCTAGGCCCTGTGCCCTCCCTAACCCCGTCCCCGCCTCCACTCCCCGGCGCTGCGCCGCCTCCGAACTCATTGGAAAGGGTTTTTGGCTGCGGGTCTCCCCAGCCACGTGGCACCTCGCTTATTTTCTATGGGGACCGCGGGGAGAGCGGAGCTCACAGGGGACCTCATGGACATGAAAGTCGCCCTTGCCACTACCCTCCTCCCCCACCGCCCTTACGACTTCGTGCTCCGAAGTCCAACGCTGCCTGGATGTTGATTGGAGGAGTGCCTGCCTTAGAAGCCCTGGGCCGCGCTGGTCTAGACCCTCTCTCAGACAGCAGCCTTCCGAGGCTGGCAAGGCGCCACAACCTGCCCAGGAGCCCTCAAGGCCAGCGCAAAAACACGGGCCGGGCTTCCACTGTGGTCACAGCAAAGAAGCAATTTCAACTGCGGAATGCACCCTGTGCTTTAATCAAGTTTCTATTCATCATATTTCCAATGATTAATGACCCAACTGCTTCATTTTTTAGTCCAGACCTCAAACACAAAATATTTTTAGCTTCATTTTGGACTGAGAGTAAAAGTAGATACGTTAAATAAATAACCCATGTGAGCTGAGGAGCTGCTCTCTCCTCGAGCACCTGTGAGGCCTGCCAGGAAACTCGGAGTGGGCTTTTCAATTTTTCTGCAGTGCTAATAATAATGGCTGTCCCGGGGTGGGAGCCAAGAAAGGGCTGCTGGGCGTGTCCGGTTCATAGCATCTCCATCTGGTGTCCTTTCGGGGTTGTAGGTGGAGTGTCTCCTCTTAGGATGGGAGGAAATCTCCGAGGCTCCCAGAGCTGGGAGAGGATTGGAATCAGGCCCCGTTAATAGGGTGTATGGGGCTGAGAGAGGCCCCCAAGGGGGCCCACATCCAGGGTCGCAGGCCCTTCCACAACAGAACCAGAATTTTCCCCACAAAGCCAGCTTTGTGCATGGTGTTTAGTGTCCAGAGATGAGTAAGAAGTGGCTTCTGTCCTCTTGGAGCTCTGGGCCCATTTGGGGAGACAGGTATCAAACTGTCTGCTGGAAAACAAAGGCCTCCTCACAGAGGAGGTGACGTGGAAAGACCAAGTGATGGGACTGAGCAGAGGGACTTAGTCCACTAATTCATCAAAGGTCTGGTAGGAGGCATGAATGGAGATGAAGGATGGATGTGCTGTGTGATAAGGGGAGGACACCCTGCCCTGGTGAGCAGGAGCTTCTGGAGGGGTATCAGCACATTTTTTGGGGGGAGGTGCTATGGGCTAAATTGTGTTCCCTGGTCCAGTTCATTTGTTGAAGCCCTAACCCCCAGAGTGGCTGTAATCCGGAGATTTTTTTTTTAGGAAGTAATTAAGATTAAATGATGCCATAAGGGTGGGGCCCTAATCAGATAGGATTGGTGGCCTTGTTAGGGGAGGGAGGGAGATCTCCTCTCCCCTGCCCCACCTGGCTAGAGCACCTGCACAGGCACCATGTGCGGACCCAAGGACTGCAGTGTCTGCAAGCCAGAGAAGAGAGCCCTCACCCAAACCCAACCACCCTGGCACCCTGATCTTGGACTTCCGGCTTCCAGACCTGTGAGATTAGCTTCTGTTATTTAAGCCACACAATTTGTGTTATTTTGTTATGGCAGCCTAAGCTAAGACAGGACGTCAGAGAGGGCTTCCTGTAAGAGTGAGTCTATGAGCTGCACCTTGAAGGATGAGCAGGAATTTGCTAGGATAGGTGGACAGAATGGCAGGTGCAAAGGTGGAGAGGCTATGAGTTCATAGCATGTTCTGGTAACAAAGGACAAGACGTCTGTTGGGCTGGAGTGCAGGGATTGCCAGGGAGGGGCCTAGATAAGGCTGTATCTGAGGATGGGGCTGGGTTTATGGCCAAGGCCAGTCCAGGTGAAGGAGAGCCTGTCTCCCAGGCTTTTGCCAACCAGCTTTTAGCAGGGGCCCCTGTGATCTACCCCTTGGACTATCCCCCACCAGAAGCTTCCTTAGGTGGGTGAAGATTCCCAGCACAGGACTGCAACTCTGCCCATACCCCCTGAAAATCGTCCCCCACTCCCATCACCTCTTGGACTAGGGGTGTTACCCAGGCAACTGCCTCTGGGTTGTTTGAGCAGGAAATCCCTTGGCCCGGTAGACTCCTCACCCTGAGGGAAGGGCAGACAAGGGCACATGGGGGCCCTCTAATGGGAGGTTCCTCTCGGGGCCCTAGTACCTGAGTCTAAGCTAAGTACCAGGGTCTGCTGGGCAGGGTCCCAGGGCCCTGGCCTGTCCTCCTCTCCTTCAGTGTGAGCAGGAGAACAGTGATGCCACTGCTTCTGGCCTTGTCCAGAGGCCCCTGGCCCTGCTTCTGTTGGACGGCACGTCAGCAACAATTCCAAACCAATGTCCGCAATGCATCCCTTCTCTCATCTCACCATGGGCTCCACTTCCAGCCACCATGCTCACTCACCTGGACCACTGCAGCAGCCTCTCGCTGGTCTCCCTGCTGCCCTCCTGGCCTCCTCGCCCCCAGCATTGTCCACAAAGCCACCAGAGTTCCCACGAAACATGCACTGGGGCCGTTTCACTCACCTGCTTCAACCTCCTGTGACCTTCCCTTGCATGTGGAAAAAGACACGTGACGTCTCACCCTGGCCACAAGGCCTGCATAATTTGGCCCTTTTCTCTTCTGAATCCTTGGACTCTTCTTGGCTCCCAACTATTCTTTGCCAAGATGAGTTGTCTCCCAGCCTTGGGGCACTTCCCTTTGCTCTGCTGGCTCCCTGGAATTGTTCTTCCAAAACGTGGGCATGACTCCTTCTTCCTGTCATTTGAGTCTCACCTTCTTGAAGAGGGTCCTCTCAGGTATCAACTGCATCCTAGCCACCCCTCCCCCACTGCCCCTTAGGCCATCGTGTGCTTTATTTTCCTCATAGCGCTCTCTGGAAATGGTCTTGTTTACTTATTTCACTTGTTCCCTGTCTGGTCTCCCCCACCAGAATGCCAGCTTCACAAAGACAGGACCTTGTCTGTCCTGTTCTGTCTATTTCCAGAGCTAGAACAGGCCTTGGCATATGGTAGAGTCTCAAATATCTGTTGAATGAACAAGAATGGATTCTATTGAAGAAAACTGCTACCCAGGCATCCTCCCAGAACTCTCAGCTTGTTCCCAAGCCTAGGAGGGATGCTCAAGGGTGGCCCAAAGGATGCTGGGCAAGACCTGACCCCTAGGTCAGAGCTCCCCAGGGCAGGCCCATCGGAGCCTCCTGCAGCTAGGGCCTGGACAGTCTACACAGTGCCTTTGGGCTAACTTGAAAGAATCTCCCTCAGGCAGATGCAGGTCCCTGGGGCTTGGCTGAGCAGAAAGTGCCTTTGTCAGGAGGAAAAAGGGTGCCTTTCTCTGGAGAGATGCACCCCTGCTGAAACACAAAGCTGGGTGCATGGAGGCCTCCTGAATTGGGCTCGTTTGTTATAGGGAGAACTTCTCAGCCCAACAAGGCGGCCCTGAAGCCCCTCCTCCATTTTGGCTCCAGAGCACCTCTACGTGTACGCACTGCTGGGAGGGTGCTCACTGGGAGGGTGCTCAGGGGAGCAGGACTCTGTGCTTGGGTGTGAGGACAACAGATCCACCTGGGAGAACCGGCCTGCCTCCTGCAGGCTCACGTGGGAGGCAGTGGCTGCCCGAGCATGTAGACCTGACAACCCTACTACTCAAAAGATGGGGCGGGGCTCCCTGGGGCCCACCTCTGTGCCCTCACTGTTATGATCCCATTCCTTCTCTTTGCTGATTACAAGGATTTATGCCTCAAGGTGCATCTTAAAAAGCAACCAACACACAAATAAAACTTAAATAAGGGGAGAGACCAAACCTTTTGAAAATCAAAATCAGAGTCTTTAGGTATCGGCTCATAAAGGCCTCAATTCTAGCCTTCTTTCCTTGTGATGGTACTTAGCCCCCCAAATCTAATACCACCATGCTGGGTGTAAAGCGTGCCCTGAGTACAGACATTGAAGTTACAGGAGAAACCAGCAGCCCACAGTGGGCTGCCTGATGTTTCCAGAGACCTTCTCCATTCAAGCCCCTTAGATTCTTCAGGCCTGGCTACAGTCTGTGGGGACAGACTGTCAGTTTACAAAGTTAAAAAATGCAGTTGCTAATGTCACCATTCTAGACTTCCAGGATAAAGCCATAATGGGAAAAAAAGCAATTTACAGCGCAGCATGCAGCTCTCACTTTTTGGGGATACAGTTATTGTAAATATGTATTGAGGGTGAATAGAAAAGTTAGGAGGGATATACACCAAACTGTGAACAGTGGGCTGCCTGGGAGGAAGGCAGAAAACTTGCACTTTAAAATGTATACACTCACGTATATTGGATTTTTTAAGCAGATGAGTACGCATGTATTACTTTTACAGCTTTATAAATGATAAAAAACACTTTAAATCACCTTTAATTTATAGTTTTATAATTTTATAGTTTTATAAACTGTAAAATGTTTTAAAGTTGCCTTAATGTACTCTACAAATATACAATGCCATATGGAGTCCATAGACTTGTAAACAACTTCAAAATGCCTTTTAATGATGATATTTTCTGAATAAAAAAATCTGGAAACATAGTCTAAGAATGAACTGTTTTGTGATTTGTGAATGTGCTTATATGGGAAGCACACCTAGTTACAGACACTAACTCACATTCAGTTCCACATATAACAAGTCATCTTTATTTTAAATGAGAAAAGCTCATCTATACATAGATAAGCTTTATTATATATATAGACATATATATATATGCACACACACATATATAACTTCTACAAATCATATGAAAAAGAATCACAATCTAAAAGAAAATGGGTGTGCACAGAGAGTTTATTTTTAAGAAATAGTAAACGCAAATGACTTTAAACATGTTTAGAAGTGCTAGGACTCTGAATAAGAGATAAACAAATTAAAACCATACTAATCCAACAGGTCAAGACGAAACATTCGATGACCGCTGGCCTGATAAACGGGTACCGCAGGCAGACAGACTACATATTGGCACAGCCTCTTTGGAGGACATTGGCGCAGTACCTGTCTGATTTGAAAGGGTCATTTGTCTTTGACCAGAAATTTCGTTTATAGAAATTTAATCCCATCAGCTCTCATATGCATCCGAAGGGGTTCCTGCATGGATGTTGACCAAAAAACGTTGTTTATAGTCACAAAAGACTGGACACAACTGAAAGTCTGCCGATTAACAGAAGACTGGTTAAATGCCCATGGGATAGCTGGTCAGTAATCTTCTGCGTCTCTGTTAAAAAGGAGGAGGGAAATCTGTATGGACACATATGGAGAGCTCTGGTGTACATATAACACATGCATACATACCTGTGTGCGTGAAGACACATCCCCGCAGACAGACCGTGCAGAACACGTGTAGAGATGCTTCCCTTTGTGCACAAAGAAGGGGGAGGGTCTACGTACGTGCTTGTCTCTGCCTAGAACACTGCAGAAAAGCCACATAAAGAGGGAAACTAGAAGAGGACTTGCAAATGGGTCAGAAATTTTTATTGTACATTAAGATATATTTAAAGATTAAACAATAATGAAATAAGAAATTGGAATTGCTCCAAAAATTCCAAACCATGTGATTGCTGAATAGACCCTGAAAATACTAGCCTTGGGATAATGAAAAGGGAGTTTTAGTTTTTATAGAATTGAACAAAACAAAATAATCATAAAAGCCTAAACAGTACTTTATTTTCATTGTTGTCCCCAAGAAAATCTATAAGCCAGTCAGTTACAGTAAAACTCTTATACAGCATGAGCCCATTTCCCTCAAATATGGAATTCATTTCCCTCTCCATGTTGATTTAGCAGTTCAGGGACTTCGGGCAGGGCAGGGTTATCCCCTTTCACATCCCTCCAACTGGTTCTGTCTCTACCATTTTCAGTCAAAATTCCAAAGGTCACTTGGAAAGTACACAACCCACTAAGCCGTCGGACACTCCCTTTGGCTAGATAACCCCCATGGCCCAGACCCTGAGGCAGAGTCCTAGGAGCCGGGAGAGCGCCGCTGTAAGCCTTGTCTCCTTGGCCAGCCACTGGAGGTGACGCTGAGCAAATTGAAAGTCTCAACAAGTATATCTTTACAATCCAGTCTTTATTATAATTGATTAGAAAATCTAGCCTACATTCCACAGGCAGTCATTTAATCATCGCCAAGGTGCAATAACAGTTAAACGACCACGAGCATGAGTCACGCTCCCATAAAACTGTCTGCTTGCAGAGTTTGGCTTTTCTCTGGATGAGGGAAAGGCGAAGTCAGGCAGCACAGAAAGGCCTCTTGCTGGGAGAAATTATTATGAGAAAAGCAGGTCACACGGGATCTGCCCAGTGGCTCATGGACGTGGAATGTGCACACTGATTGAAGTCGTTGGTTGTCCAGCACCATTTGAAAACCTTCATAATGTCCAGGGATGTTCCTCCACACGCTCTCTCACGGCCTCCCTCACGGCTGGGAGGAGGCATGGGTGAGAGATGTGGAGGCTCTGACAGCACACACACAGGTGAGAGCCATCAGGGCGTGGGCGAGAGAGGTGAAGGAGCAGGCGACTCCACTCTGGGATGCCAGCCAAGGCACGGCCAGTGTCTGTGGTGCTGTGGGCATTGTACGTGGCCACACAGATTCCACGTGGATCCTCTAGCCCTTCTGGAAATATTGCCAACTTCTCAACATCCTCCTGAACTCTTCTTTAACTTTATTCTCTTTAGTTAGAGTGGATTTTGTTGAGAGGCCCTAGCTGGGCCTCTGATGACTAACGGGAACTGACCAAGACCAAAGTCACAGATGGCTCCTTCTCCCTTCGCCCTGCAGCTACGGCCTTGGTCCTTACTCCATGCTCTCTGCAAGCTGGGTCTCATGGCCAGATTAAGACAGAAAACAGGCTGTGGAGTGAGCCACTCATGTGAGTGCCATTTATGCACAGTGACTTGGATATGTGATTTAACCTCTCTTGCTCAGTCTTCTCATCTGTAAAATGGGGATAATAAAGTCATCTCCTCCACAGAGGTGTGAGAATTAAATAAAATAACCCATTAATAGCACTTAGATAAATGTTGAGGATTAGTTCTCACAATAAGGAAACAAAATAAGACTAATGTGAGGACTTAAAAAACTTCTTATTATATGGGATAAAAATAAAAATCCCTTCAACAATAAGATCAGGGAGTCCTAGCCATTTTTTTTTTTCCTGGCCATAGACTTCTTTAGAATCAATCCACAAAAATCTAATGATATATCCAAGTATAAACTCTAGACAAAAATCTGAACATCAGTTACCTGAAGACACTGCAGAATGACAACATAGCAGGCAGACGCTGGAGGGAAGTTGACATTTGGAAGAAAAGGACATCACACAGTGAATTTCTTTTTAAGTAGCACTTGGCCTGAAGGCAGGTCTCAGTCTGTGCATGCAGGGCAGCTGAAGTTCTGGCGGAAAAACATGCAATATTACTGGCTTGATGAACCAGAGGACAAAGATCAGGGCAACCAGAGTTGCTGGAAAGTAGAGAGGAGAATACAAATGTGCACAGACTCTGCCCAGACCTCTGGTTAACCTGTAAGACTGCACATGCGCATGACCAAGCAGTCAACTAAGGCTAAAAGGATTGAACTTAAATTTCAGTTGTCATCCACCACAGGGGAGATGAAGCTTAGTGTAAGTTCGGTTAAGTTATCAATTTTCTTCAGAGAAACCTAACAGAATTCAGAGATTCTACAATATATCATTCATAATGTCCAGTATACACCAAAATTACATGACTTCCAAAATAAAACAAAACAAGAAAACATTACCGATTCTGAGAAAAAGAACAGCCAATGGAGACCAAGCTCAGGATCATTCAGATGTTGGAAGAGCTGACAAGAATTTTAAAGTCTTATAACTATTTCCAAGGATATAAAGAAAGTATGTTTACCATAAATAAAATAATAGACAATATCAACAGAACTGAAATGATAAAAAAGAATGAAACAAATTCTAAAAATAGAAAAGTCAATGTTAGAAATGAAAAATTCAATAACAGAAATTTTAAAAATTCACTAGCTGGCCTTAATAGCAGAAGAGAGGTGAGAGAAGAAAGATTTGGTGAAATTAAAGCTAGCTCAGTAGAAATTACCCATTTTGATGAACATACAGATTTCAAAAGAGACTGAAAGGAATGAACAGTGCCTCAAGGACCTGTACTACAGGAAAATGTTAGCTCACATGTACTTGAAGTCCCAGACGGAGACGAGAGAAAAAGGAGACAAAATGTTTGAAGAAGTGGTTAAATTCAAAAAGCTCAGGAAAGTCTCAAGCAAGATTTTGAAAACAACAACAACAGACCTATGGACATGATAGTCAAATTGCTGAAAACTACATAAAAATTAAATCTTGAGAGTAATCAGAGAAAATAACATAACAAAAAAAGGAACAAAGATTCAAATGACCTGGGACTTCTACCAGAAACACAAAACCCCAGAAAACAGTGGAACAACTGGGAGAGAAAAAAACTGTCAACCCAGTTCTTTATCAAATGAATATATCCTTCAACAATAAAGGTGAAAAAAGACATTTTTAGATTAAAGGAAAGCTAAGGGAATTTGTCAGTAGTAGACCTGTACTATGAGAAATGCTAAATGTAGTTCTTTAGAATGCAGGAAAATGAAACCAGATGGAAGCTCAGATCTTCAGGGTGGAATGAAAATCATATGGATTACTGTAAAAATTATTTTTGTCCTCTGAATTTCTTCAAAATCCAAGTAATTGTTTAAAGCAGAAGTTTATAACATGGTATTATGGGGATTATAATGTATAGCATAAAGACAGGCAATATAAATTAACCTTTGTGGTTGCAGGCTTTCTACACTTGATGTGAAGTGGTACAGTACAAACTCTAGATAGTATAAAAAATTAAGGATGTACACTGTAATCTCAGGACAATAAATAAAAAATAAAGCAAAGAGATATAGTTACAAAACCAATAGAAAAGTTAAAATTGAATTGTAAAACATCCAGTTAATTAAAAAGAAGAAAGGGAAACAGAAAAAAAAATCCAGAAGGGAAAAACAAAAGACAAATAGTAAAATTATAGGCTTAAATCTAACTATATAAATAATTGTATTAAATAAAAAGGACTAGCATTCTAATAAAAGGCAGAGTTTGTCAGAATGGGTAAAATGCAAGGCCAAGTTATATGCTGTCTATATAAGTAATGT
>VMDR010001675.1:0-116007 GCA_007922815.1 Macrotus californicus
AAATAAAGCAGTAGGGGGAATATGCTAAGTGACACCACAGAGATGCAGTCAGCAAATCCAGAAAACAGGAACCCCTACAAGACAGATACTTCCTTTCTTCAATAAGTAAGTTGGAGACAGTAAGGGAAAATCACTCCAGGTCCCATCTATCTCCCCTCCGTGCTTAGAAAAAGAGAGAGACAGAGGGAAAACCTATGGCTTACAAGAGGCTTAAGAGACATTAAAATCAGTGCAATATATGGATCTTGTTTGGATCTTGACTCAAAAAGACACAAATATGCATTTAAAATTATGTAACAATTGGGCCTTTTGAACACTGAATGTTTGATAATATTAAGAATTTGTTGTTGTTTTTGTACACGTAATAGTGGTATTGTGATTACATGTATAAAGTTCTTATCTTTTAGAGAGACCCAAGGAAGTGTTTGCAGTTTAAATGATGTGTCTGGTGGTTACATCAAAATAACCCCATAGAGGAGGGAGGAACATGGGCACAGAAAAGCCAGGTGATGGGCACATGCAAGCTTATTAGATTATGCTCTCTACTTTTGTATATACTTAAAATTTTCTATAATAAAAAGTTTTAAGGGGAAAAAAACTAATATTTTTTCTATGTTTCTGGTATAAAAACCACCTCTGAGGCCAAAGGCACTAGTCTAAACCTGAGAAAGGTGATGGTATAAAAAGTCTTTGCATTAAAAAGGAAACACTTCAAACTACTTTGTAGTTGAGGCGACACTCACATAGTGTAAGACCAACCATTTTAAAGGGTGCCGTTCAGTGGCATTTAGTACATTCACAGTTTTGTACAACCCCCACCTTTGTCGAGTTCCAAAACTTTTTCATCCCCCCAAACGGAGACCCCGTACCCATTAAGAAGTCACTCCTCATTCCCCATCTCCCCAGCCTGTGCCAACCACCTATCTGCTTTCTGTCTCCTTGCATTTCCCTATTCTCCAGATTCCCCATAAAAGCATCAATCATTCTGTGATCTTTCATTCCAAACTATGCCCGACCACAGACTGATGGAGCTCTGTTTTGAACCAGGCACTAGCTAAGTGGTAAAGATAAGATGGTGAAAAAGACAGATATGATCACTGCCTTCATGGGGCTTCTGAGACAGCCATTACGCAAATAAATACACACAATTAACTATCTAATTACAGATGTGCAGATGCTGTGGAGTTGAAGAACAGAATCTACAGGGAAGGGAAAACAAGAAGAGCCTGATCTAGTTTGGGGACTGAGGAAAGGCTTCTCTAAAGAGGTGGCATTTAAGCCAACCCTTAAAGAATGACCTGGAGTCAGCCTCAGGAAGGAAGGATAAACCTTCCTGGCCAGGTTGGGTCCCGGAGTATTGAAAGGTCTAAACAGGGGAGTCATGAAATTTGATCCGCTGTTGTTAGGGATATTTTTTTTGATTGCCTAAAGTCCTTGGTTAAAATTAGGGTTCACTCAAGTTGTAAAGTTCTTTGGGTTTTGACAAATGTGTAATGATATGAATTCACCTTTAGAGTGTCATACAGAATAATTTCACTGCCCTAAAAACACCCGGTGCTTCACTTCTTCCTGCCTCTCCCGTACCCCTCGACTGCGGGCCACCACTGATCTTTTTACTGTCTCCTATGATTTTGCCAGTTCCAAAATGTCATACAGTCAGAAGCATTCAGTGGGTAGCTCTTCAGATGGGTTTTGCTCGCTCAGCAATATGCATTTAAGGTTATTTCCATGTCTTTCAGTCCTTTCATGCTCAATAGCTCCTTCTTCGTGGGCAGGATAACATGAGTTTTATCTCTTCTACCATTTTTGAGTGTACCTTTCAGTGTGATTAAGTATATTTGCATTGTTGTGCATCCATCACTACCATCCATCTCCAGAACTTAGCTGGTCCCTTTTTATTGCCGAATAACATTCCATTGTATGGATGTACCACAGTTTGTTTATCCCTTCACTTCTTGAGAGATTATTTGTTTTTAAGTAAGAACACGGGCTGCCGCCATGTGGGAGATGATTGGCGGAGGACTAAGGATGCCAGCAGGGAAGCCGGGGAGGTGGCTAATGCAGTTATCCAAGTAAGGGATGACAGTGACTTCAACTGGGGTGGACTGAGTGCAAGTGGAGGGAAAAAGACAAATGTGAGAGAGGGAGTGGGGTAGAACCGGCAGAAAGTGAAGAGGGATTGAATGTGGAGGGGAGTGGAGGGAGAGTGAGGGTAGGTTTGGCTTTGTGGCTTGGGTGACTAGGTAGGTAAATGGTGGTATCACTGATGGAGAGGGAGAAATAAAAAGGGAAGGACAGGTTTGGGAGAAGACCACAAGTCCAGCTTGGGATCTGATGTTTTGAGTTTGACGTGTCTGAGAGGCATCCAGTTGGAAATGTAAAGTGCCCCGAGGAACATACAGGTCTTTCCCCTCACTTACCAAACAGTCCAGCCCTCTGACCTTAATTCTGTCCCTGAACAGGCCAAGTTTCTTCCAGCTCAGGGCCCTGACATTGCTGTTCCCTCTGCCCAGAATACTTCCCACCCCAGATGGCCACATAGCTAGCTACGTTCAGATCTCAGGTCAAATAGCACTGAATCAGAGACTCCTTCCTGAGACCCAAACTAAAGATAGCATAAGGAGTGAGCTAGGGACCCGCTGGTCAGATTTTGCTGTGACAATGCCGCACATTAAAAAAAAAAAAAAAAACACTTCTGGAAACTCAGTGCTTACAACAGTTCTCACCCAGGGGTCAGTGGATCAGCTAGGGTTCATCAGGGCTGGGCTGGGCTGGGCTCCAGGCCCTGGGTGGAGTACAGGGCTGCCTCAAGTGTCTTGCACTCTTGAGTCCGAGCTGAAGGAGCCCCACTACGGGGGACGCATGGTTCTCATGGCCAGGGACAATGGCTCAAGAAGGATGAATAGAAACACTTGATTTCTTGGGACTGGCTTTTGTCACTTCCACACATATTCTTGTAACCAATCACATGGCTAAGTCCAGTATGAACAGATTAGAGAAGTATATTCCTCCCATGATAAGGAGGGCTAGGGGAAGTAAACATTTGCTGAACAATCTACCACAGGACCCAACTCTTCCTAGATGGCTATGTTTATTGAGTAATCCCTGCCCACTCTTAGAAGGTACTACCTTGTATGAATGAATGAATGAATGAATGAATGAATGAGGGCATATACCTTTTTTTTAAAGATTTTATTTATTTAATTTTAGACAGAGGGGAAGGAAAGGAGAGAGGGAAAGAAACATCAATGTGTGGTTGCCTCTCAGGTGCCCCTACTGGGGGCCTGGCCCACAACCCAGGCATGTGCCCTGACTGGGAATCAAACTGGCAACCCTTTGCTTCGCAGGCCAGCACTCAATCCACTGAGCCACACCTGCCAGGGCAGGGGCATGTATATTTCAAGGCAGGAAGATACTCCTCAGTTTTCAAATGAGGAATCTGAGGCTCGGAGAAGGGAAGTGACTCACAAAAGTTCACAGAAACCACCTGTGGTGAGCCCAGCCTGTCTGGTTCCTTCAGCTCAGTTCCCTACACACAGTGAGTGAGGTAGGAAAATGCCATTTTCTGGGAAGGGGGGGCTATGTTACCCATTTTGCACTCTCTCTGCGGCTTGGTGGACAGGCACATTATCGGGGAGCAAGTACACCAGAGGGTTTCCCCACTGATTCAATCTCAGGTCTCCCTCCTAAACCAGGTAGGACCTTGACGTGTCATTTCCGGGCCCCAGAGCCCCAAATGTTAAGTGCATGCTGAGAAAATGAGTCACCAGTACAATGGTGACTTTAACTGCTGACTAAGTTTTTCCTGAAATCCTGCATCCCAGCCCAACTGCGCCCGCCCCTAAGGTACAGACAGTCCATCTCTATGCCTGCAGAGGCTCTGCACTGTCTAACACCGAGTGGAGTGCACGGCAATGTGTGAGAACTGGGGACAGGCATAGGGAAAGCATGGAAGGGCATGCTGCCGATAAACAGGGGCACTTCCTTCAAAACAGGCTCACTTAGGACTTTCACTCTCCGCCTCAAATCTCTACGTAACTTTTGAACAGTTCACAATGAGCATAAGTTGCTTCTGTAACCAAGGCAGGAGAAAGCAGTCTGAAAACATCTCCAAGTTTGTCCTAGCGTGCAAAAAGCAATCACTGGCTGGTTGGTTGGGAAACCCCTGAAAATCATCTTCCTTCAGAATCCTACTCCCACATGTTGTTAGGAGCCTGTTTTCAGGAACTGAGTCAATTCCCAGCTATTCCCTCAGTCAGCCAGCCAGTAAGCACCTACCATGTGTTAAGGGCTAAGTGAGCCACCCTGGTGAGGAGTGACAGGCTGGGGAACAGGTGGCAATCAGAGCCAGTGATGTCTGCCTTCATACCATTGCTGACATGAATAGGGCTGGCCCATGGGCCAGACACTGTGCTAAGTGTTCCACACGGATTAACACATTTAATCCACGCAGCAAGTCGATGTGGTAGGAGCTAAAATTATCCTGCTTTACAGCTGTGGAAACTGAAGCGCAGAGAAGCGAAGGAACTTGCCCAAGGTCACAGACTAGCAGATGGTAGAGCTGACATTTGATCCCCGAGCCAGAGCTCTTCACCACTACCCCGCACTGCCTCCCACTAGGAGTCTGCCAGAATTCCACAGGCAGGAAGTGGCAGAATCAGAATCCAAACCAATCAGCCTCCAAAGAATATGCTTTTAACCGCTAAGACGTCCTTTTCATTTCTACCCTCCCCCATTTCTGGCTCCAACACCAACAGACTGGGGTACTTGGGTCACCTCCCGGAGCCTCGGTTTCCATGGCTGAAAGTGGGAAGAACGTAGCGTACCCCAGGGAGCTGAAGGGGCTTGTGAGAGAGGACAGTCACTGCCGTGGAATGAGAAACCCAGTTAAGATGTACGTGTTCTTCCTGCTTTCCAAGAGTTTGGTTCAGTTGGCCAAGTGGATGCAAGAGCAGTCCCGTCCCGTGAGCTCTAGCCCGAGGGGTGTGTTAGGTAGGGCCAGTGGCTGGGCGCAGGATGAAAAGTCAAGGGTTAGTGTGTGTCCGGAAAACTCAGCTGAGGGAACACTGGAATAAACAACTCCTAGAAGTGGCGGGAGGAGCTGGGTTCGTCATCTTTCCTGTTTTCCCAGCCTGGCCCCGTCCCAAAGCCTCTTCTTAATCTTGTCAGGATTTTGGCCCTCTGCCCCAGGAAGGAGCCGCCAGGAGGCCCACAGTGAGCCAAGTCTTCAAGGAAGCGATGTGTTGTGTGGGTCAAGAGAAGACAAGAGGCTTTCTGGGAGAAAGAAGGCAGGGACAGAACAAGGGGAGGGCCCAGCCGGCAGGCCCCTCCTTGAACCAGTGGAGAAACTGAGGCTTAGAACAGGCAAGGTTTGTTCATTTGCTGGTGGGAGGGGTGGGGCAAGTAGCCTACAGCAGGTCCTCAAATAACTTCATTTCAGGCAATGTCTCTGGTTATAATGTCAATGAGATGCCCTAGGAACTTAACTCTTGTTTATATCAATCAGTGTATGGTATAATTGGTTTGTTCCAGGTCATTTTGCCACAGTTCCAAGAGCCTATGGAAATATTAAGTGAGGACATATTGTATACTCCTGTCTCCCCATCCTGAGCCTTCTCCACTGCACAGGACCAAGTGCTCACTCCCTTCCTACTCTAGGACTACCCAGGCAGGCGGAGCTGCCATCCCTCCCTTTTTTCCATAGATTTTCCCAGCAACACCTCTCCATCACTGCACGGGACACTTAGTAAACACAGATGTAGGCCTGTGGGGACTGTAAAGATCTTGTTGGCTTTGACCGCATAGAAAATAGGGGTGATTGATCCTCTGAAACAAAGAACCAATGCTTCCCGAGCACCTACTGTGTGCCTACATAGTGCCAGGCACATTCAACCTGCTACATCCTCTAACCATCATGCTAACTGCGGGAAGCAGATCATGTCCCCATTTTGCATGTGAAGAACCTGGGGCTGGTAGGAGAGAGGTTTTCTGACAACTCTACCTCCTCCTGCAACTCTTCTGAACTCCAGATCTGGCTTTGCCTGGCCTGTGCTTTCTGCTTTGCCTTGTGCATCCTCATTTGCATACCCCACACACTTCTCAAACTCAACTTGAATGAGGCCCTAGCCGGGTAGCTCAGTTGGTTAGAACATTGTCCCAACACACCAAGGTTGTGAGTTCGATCCCCGGTCAGGACACATACAAATATCAACCAGTGAATGCACAAGCTGATGTCTCTCTCTCTCTCTCTCTCCCCCTCTCCTTCTTTCCTCTAAAATAAATTAATTAATTAAAAAATTTTAATTAGAAAAAACTCAACTTGAATGAGCCTAACCTCATCACCTCCTTCTAACCACTGGCCTCTGCTTTCCCATCACAGGCTCACTACTCAGCAACCAGGATATCAAACTTGACTCCACCGTCTCCCCTGGTCCCATCCCCAAGTAGCAGCCTGGACCAGTGGTCCCACCTGTGACTCTATTTCCCAGACACTGGATCTTTTTAATTTCAGGGTTTGGAGGATAGTCCAGACTTTCATTGTCTCACTCCTAGATGACTCCCACAGCTTGTTTTCTTTTAGATTTTATTTATTTATTTTTAGAGAGAGGGGAAGGGAGGGAGGAGGGGGGAGAGAAACCTTTATGTGCAAGAGATATGCTGATCAGTTGCCTCTTGCATGCTCCCAAGTGGGGACCTGGCCTGCAACCCAGGCATGTGCCCTGACTGGGAATTGAACCCTCAACCTTTTGGTTCACGAGCAGTCACCCAATCCACTGAGTCATACCATCCAGAGATCCCACAGCTTCTGAATAGGCCATTCGGGCTCCAAATTAGCCCTATCCCCATCTATGCCCCACCCAAATGTTAGGGTAATTTTTTCTAAAATACCAATCTCCCTAGTCTCACCCAGCTGAAAATGTCACAGTGGCTTCTCAGTGTCCCCAGGAGAAACCTCTTACCTGGGCTTAATAGGCCTCCCAAATCTTGGCCCTTGCTGCTCACCCTGGTCTCAGGTTGGGTCACTCTCTACTCCCTGTGCCTGCCTTCCCCAGCCTCAGATGTCCTGGATGCTCACAGTTCCTCTTCTGCTTCAGGGCCTTGGCACATGCTGTTGTCTCTGCCTTCTCTGGTGAACTCCTTCTCATCTTTCAGGTCTCATCTTAGTCACCACTTCCTGACTACCCTCTGGTAAGCTTCTCGAGCTATCACTTCAGTGAATTCCCACAGTTCCCCTGCCCCTCCTCCCCAGGCTACCCGCCCCCTTTCTCTCACATGCCCCTCTGTGGGCCAACAAAGCATTCACAACTGGCACTGAATGTTGGGGCAACACTCATCAATGGAAAAGGCATGCATGCCACATGTGTGGCTATAACTTTTCTAGCAGCCACATTTTAAATAGTAAGAAGAAACAGATGAGGCCCTGGCCAGGTAGCTCGGTTGGTTAGACCACTGTCCCAATACGTCAAGGGTGTGGGTTCAATCCCGGGTCAGGGCACATAACAAATCAATCAATGAATGCACAACTAAGTGGAAAAACAAATCGATGATTCTCTGTCTCTCTTCCTTCCTCTCTCTTTCTGAACATCAATCAATGAAAATTATTTTTTAAAGAAATAGATGAAATTAATTTTAATAACATGTTTCCACCCAACATTTCAAACAATAGTATTACTTCAACATAGAATCAATATAAAAATTCTTAATATTTTATTTTCTTCTTGTACTGAGACTTCAAAATCTGGTGTTTACTCTACACTCACAGCACATCTCAGCTTGGACCTGGCACATTTTGAGTGCTCAGTATCACCATGGGCTAGAAGCTACGAGACTGGACAGTGTGGTTTCAGGGGCTGCTTAAAGCTAACTGGTCTGTATCCTCTTCTGGGAGACACTGACTCTGAGAAACATCCATAGGCATTCTGTAGAAAAAAGGGATTCTAAGTCAAATAAGTCTTAAAAACACTGACAAAGTGAAGCAGGATTTTTATGCTTAAGAACCCCCCAGAGTTTTATCCGTGCTAATACATGATGTGATACCAGAAACTGACCACAGAACGTGTAGCATTTACACAACTTGTCTGAGCTCAGATCTCTGTTTTTGTAAAGCATTGCTGGGGATTAGTGTCCAGTGGAATGTTCCCTGGTAAATGCTGGTTTAGCCCTGGCTGGTGTGGCTCAGTGGATTGGGTGCTGCCGGCCTGTGAACCAAAGGGTCGCTGGTTCGATTCCCAGTCAGGGCACATGCCTGGGTTGCAGGCCAGGTGCCCAGAAGGGGGCACACAAGAGGCAACCACACATCGATGTTTCTCTCCCTGTCTTTCTCCTTCCCTTACCCTCTCTCTAAAAATAAATAAATAAAATCTTTAAAAAAAATGCTGGTTTAGCCACATCCCTCACTCAGTCAATGAGTGAGGGATCCCCACAGAAAGAACTTGAGGTTCAGGCAGCCTACCTCATGTGCCTCTAAGCCTGGTACAGAGGAAGTACACCCAAAACCTGATTGAACTGACTAATTCTGGGAAGCTGCAGAGGGCAGGCCTAGAATAAGTAAGTAAAATTTGCAGCATGTTTGAGTTCAAACAAGAAAGATTTTTGGTCCTGGCTGGTGTGGCTCAGTTGGTTGGAGCATTGTCCCTTAAACTGAAAGGTCACGGGTTCAATCCTCGGTCAGGGCAGGGCACATGCTTAGGTTGTGGGTTCAGTCCCTGTTTGGGGCACATACGAGAGCCAATCGATTGATGTTTCTCTCCTTCTCTCTCTCCCTCCCTTCCCCTCTTTCTGAAATCAATAAGCATGTGTTTGGGTGAGGATTAAAAAAAGAAGAAGTTGTTTTCTGGGTTTTGTGTGTGTAAGAGTTTTTAACAGTTTAAAGTAAACTTACCAGATCTGTCTGGAAAATGCAATTGGTAGCCTTATAAGATAATGATTTCTCTGTCACTAGAAGTGATTAAGGCTGGAGTTCTGAGGGAAGGAGGTGGGAAGAGTCTTCCCCAGAGTCTCAGATTTCCTTTCTTCAGAACAAAAAGAAAGGAAGAAAGCAAGCAGTGGGCATGAGAACTTGAACTTTGGAGGAAAATGATCATATGTGCATGCAGACATGTTCTGGGCCCTTTATTAAGAACACACTTCGGGATTCTGGAGGCCCAGCAGAGGGTCAGTTTACAGCCAAAGCCCCTTTGAGGCTACAGGTCTTTGGTTCAATTCAGAAGATTTTTAAAATCTATTTTATAAGCAGTCCACATCTGGTCAATGACTAATTGAATCCATTAATCATCAACCAATCAAAATATATGTATGTCTGGGCTGTGGACAAGAGGATGGTCTGCCTTAAAATTGTTTTCGTGGGACAAAGACAGGCAAGACCAGTCTGTGCTGTTAGAGTCATCAGGGCAGCGGTTAACCTGGGGGTAATGACAGGAAGGAAGCAAAGGGGGGTTTTCAGGGGGGCTGGCAAATTCTGATTCTTGATTAGGTGCAGGTGACACAGATGTGTTCAGCTGGTGGAAATTCATAATCTGCAAATCTGCATGCTTTTGATATGTGCACATTTCTGTGTGTATGACACTTTGGTAAACACATTTAGAAGTCGCCTTTGTAACAATTTACGACTTTATCACACTAAAAGCAAAAGTGTGATTGTGATTAACCTGACTAAAATGATCAGGCTGGTCTGAGATTTGAGCTAAGGAGGAAGAGGTTAACCAACAGCCAGGTGTTTCTCGTGTAGGGTCTGAGCCCCAGTTTTGTCGGCTCAGAGGGCAGCTAAAGGTTAGCCATGCTGCAGAGAGCCCCCTAACCATCCATGGACAGGCAGCACATGAACTTGGATCAATTGTCTTAGAGCTTCCAGGTGCCCATCAGTAGCAAACTTGGAAGTGTCTGGAAGCAGGAGCCTTTAAAGGTTGGGTTCTGTGTCACCAGGCCATGCATGGGGCCTGGCACAAAGTAGATGCTCAACTAGGTGTTCCCTCCCTTCCACTTACCTGGATTTCAGTCACGGCAGTCCCAGAAGTGCCAAGGCCTTCTGTCAGAAGAGGCTAGAGTACCCCGTTTAGAGCTGGCAACGATCTCAGAGGTGGGCACAGCTGGGCTGACAATGGAAGGGGAAATGAAACCTTGCATGGCTCACATGTGCTCAAGTAATTGCAAAGAAGCCACCTGTGGTCAGTTGAAGTCATGGATGGGGGCGAAAGAGAGAGCTGCAGAGAAGTGGCGGAGAGCACGAAGGAGGTGCATTTCAGGA
Organism: Macrotus californicus; assembly: GCA_007922815.1. Classification (NCBI taxonomy): domain Eukaryota; kingdom Metazoa; phylum Chordata; class Mammalia; order Chiroptera; family Phyllostomidae; genus Macrotus; species Macrotus californicus. Next base: position 10,244 of record VMDR010001675.1, read on the forward strand.
GACAGAGAGTGGGGGAGGTTTAAAAAAAGCACAGCAGTTAAGAATAACAGAAAACATACCATGGGTTTGGGGGTGGGGGTGGGAGGTTTCAGGTGGGAAACATCAAAGGAAACAGCGGTTTATGATAGGGCAGCACACCACGGTGCTGAGGAAAGAGACCCTGGACTTCGAGCTATGTGGTGCTGGCAAAACACCTGACTGAGCTGTCGTTTCATCTGTAAAAGTGGGACGACAACAGTCCCATTCTCTGGAGGTTGTTGAGAGGGTGAAATCTGCTGATGTGTGTGAAAAATGGTACAAATCTCGTAGCTACCATTCGTGACAACGGTATTGGCAAGAACGTGGTAGGGAGAAGCTTCTGCTTCCGAAAGACTGACCTGGGAGCCAGGAGCAGCCAGAAGTCTGGAGGGGAGCAGAGAAGGAGAAGAAAGACCACCTAGAGGAGAAGTTCTCAGTGAAGGTGCCCCTGAATTTCAGTGCAAAATGCTGTATTTACGAGCACCTGATTTTTTTTTTGGAGGGAGAGGGCCCATAGCCCACATCAGTTTCTGAAAGGAGCCTATGACACTCCCCACACCCCAGCTGCTTAAGAATTATTGATCTAAAAAAAAAATTTTTAAAGAAAGAAAAAAATTTAAAAGAAGAATTACTGATGTAGAGAAATGAAGAGCCAAGAGAGGGAAGCAGATGGGACAAGAGGCCTGCCACAGTCCGTGACGGGATGACGGGAGCTGCCTCCGTGAACCTAAGGCACAGGTTGACGGGACGGAGGAAAGTCTCAAAAGAAGAGGCAAAGGAGTGAGAGATTGTTGGGCTGAAGACTCAGAGAACCAAGCCAACCCACAGTGGGGTGGCGAGGGTGAGGGTGGGGGTTCAGCTCAATGATCACCGTGGCCCAGAGAAGGCTGGGTGAGTGGACGGATGGGTAGGCAGCCCAACCCAGGAGCTGAGGATCGGGAAACTAGTGGGGCCAACTGCAGATGGGGAGGGTGGGGGAAGTTAAGAGACCTGGACTGTGTGTCTGGGGAACGGAGAAAGGACTGAGTAGCAAATTCTTTCCGTTGGCCTGGTGTGATGGGAAAAACTGTCGGCCAGTGTAGCGTTCTCCACCTGAAACACTTCTGGCTCTGCGGGTGAGGACATGCAAGAAGGCACCCTGCCTGGGGCAGAAACTCGTAACTGTTGTTCTGTGGCTATCTCAGGGACACCTCGGGGTGGAGTGGGGGGAGGTAGAGACTTTGCTCTTCAACGATTGTGAGTTTGTGTCCTGATTCGACCATTTCATTCATTTTTCTTAAAGCAGCAAATATTTCTCAAGCACCAACTATGTGCCCTGCTTTCTACTGGGTGATGGAGATGCCACACGAGTAAGAGATGGTTCTTGAGCTCAAAAGTCTTACATTTAGTTGAGGAAGCGGACAACAACAGTGCAGAATGATAAGGACTGCACTGGTTGCCATGGGAACAGAGAGGAAGGACACTCATACTTCTGCAATCTTCAGTGTCATCTGTAATGTCACTCACTCTAAGGAGTTTCCTGGCACATCACAGGCCCCTGCTAACACAAGTTAGGAGGAGTTCACTGCAGTCCATTATTACATGCGGAAAGTACTCATCGAGCATCCCATGTGTGCCAGGCACTGCTATAGATGCTGGAAATTCAGCATTAAGCTAAACATATTTTTTTTTAAATCCCTGCCTTTACCAAGCTTGTATTCTAGCAGGAGGTACATAAACAGTAAACAAGTACAGTGCTCAGTACTTTGTGACTAAGTACTGAGAAGGTCTTTGGGAACAAGCAAAGCAGGGATGAAAGGTGGGAAATTGATGAGGGAAGGGGTTTGTGATTTTAAATAGAGTGGTCAGAAACAGTCTCCCTGAGAGGGAGATATTTTAGGAAGGATCTGAAAGAGGTGAGAAAGTAGGCCATGGAGGTGGGGGTGGGGTGAGGACATTCTAGGTAGAAAGGCTCTGAAAAGCAAAGGCGCTGAGGCTGGAGGGTGAGTGGTATGTGGTGGATGGAGAGGCCTGGGGAAGGTAGAGTGCATTCGCAGATGAAGCTGGGGAAGCAGGGATGGGGGAAGGCAGGTAGAGCCTGGGAGACTATTGAGAGGACTTTAACTTTCACCCTGAGTGAGATGGGAACCACTGGAGAGGTGTGAGCAGAGGAATGGCAAGGTCTCACATTTCCAAAGGATGCCTTGCTATGAGGATGTCCCATGGGAAGACAGCATGAAACCAGGGGATGTCAGTTGGGAGGCTCCTACGTTAAGCCAGGTGGAGAGGGTGGAGGCTTGGGTTAAAGTGGAAGCAGAGGGAATGTGAGAAATGTTAGCATCTGGATATTTGAAGATGCTGTCCACAGGATTTGCTGACAGAGTGGATATGAAGGTAGGATGACTCGGAGGCTTCGCCTGAGTTATTTAATTGTGACACGAACACGAAGGGTAAAGGGGGCAGTTTGGGAAGAAAGACAGAGGATTGATTTGATTTGAGGTTGTGTGTTTAAGAAACCCATTTGAAATCCAAATAGCTACGTTGGGTAGGTGGCTGGATACACAAGTCTGAGGTGAGGGGCCAAGGTACTGATTTACAGATATAAACTTAGGACTCCTCAGTAGGCAACGGGTATTTAAAGCCACAAGAGTGGATGAGATACTGAATTAAGAGAACAAACAGAGGAGATCTGAGGACTGAGCCCAGAGGCTCCCCACCAACCAGCAACGGTGGCTTCACCTGCTTTTCACTGGAGGACCCAAGGCTAGACATGGACATTCTGTCAAGTTTCGTGCAGATATTCTTTTCAGTGTTCTGTCACCCAGTTCTGAATGCACATGCTCCCCAGGAAGGAAAGTCCACAGGAGGGAAAAAAATCCATTTAAAATAAATTGTGCTGCCATTATCCCGAAAATAACAGGAGGGCCAAGCTCTGGGTCTTGAGGAGGCTTTGAAGCCCTCAGCTTTCTGCCATCAAACCCTTGTGCCTGGGCTCCAGTGGAAGAGACTGCTGGGTTCGCCAGGCTGTGTTTTGTAATTGATGGTTTACTCGTCTATCTCCTGTCCAGGACTGTGGGTTCCTCCAGGTGGAAACCCTGTGTAATTCATCACAGTGCTACTACCAGGGCTGGGCACCAAACAGGCATCAGAAAGTGTTAGTGGAACTTAACCACACTGCAGAATCTGAGAAGGGACACCCATCCACCTAGTTCTGGGTGTCTTCTGGCTCATCATCAGAGCTGGTGTCTGTTCTGCTGAATTCCTTCCTGTAGCTGAATCCTGAATCCTGCAAAGGTAGAGACAGATTCTGTAGGGGTGGACTCTGCCCTTGGGGAGAATATCCCGGGATACACCAGCCTGAAAACCGAGTTCTCTGCGTGAATCCTCACCCTGGAGGCGAGGTTTGAAGCAGCCTGTGGCCTCCTAAAGGCAAGGTGGAATGTCCCCTCCAAAGAGATCTCTTTCCTTGTCTGGAATTCCTGATATATCAGCCCCTTGTGCTAGCACTTTGTCAGAGGTGTTGGGATGATTCCAAAAGCCCTGAACTAGACATTAACAGGCCCTCTTATTAGCACGTCTGGTCCATCATAGGACAAACAAGTAAGCAAGCCAACAAACAAACACTCTCTTAACCCCAGGGTACTCTACTTGCTGCTTTATGTTCCTCCCCTTGTTTATAGCTAAACCTTTGAACAACTTGTCTAAACTTGCTACCCTCCACTTCCTCAGTCAGGCCCATCCTTGAAAGAAGGCCTTCTTTCCAAGCCTTCCCATGACCTCATCGAGTCTAATTACTTCAGTTACCACTGGATGCCAGCAGCTTCCAGTCGCCCTCCTGGGCTCCAAACACATGTACAACTGCCAGCTAGATCTCTCGGCCTGGCAAATCCACAGACACTTCAAACTGAAATACACACAGCTGAACTCATCGGTCTCCCAAACCAGGGCAGGTCACCCAAAAGCAGGTTCCCTCCTTTGTGAATGGCATTTCCATCCACATCCTTGATTCCTCCCATCTCCCTTCTCTGACATCTGTCATCAATCACTAACACCTCACCCCCAACCCCCATATCATGAATATCCCTCAGATGCATACACTGTTCTCTACCCTCACGGTTTTTGTGCCAGTCAAGGCCATCATCACCATCATCTTTGCCTAGATGACATCAACCTTCTTCACTGTGCTCCAGCAAGCCTCTAGTCTTGACTACTTCAAATCCATTTTCTACCCTGTAGGCAACATTTACTGAAAGGTGTACTATGCTCCTCCATTGCTCAAAACTCATCAGTCACTCCCCCTTGGTCTGAGGATAAATTCCAAACTCCATAACCAAAAGACTCTGAATGAATTGGGCCTTGCTTACCTTCCCAGCCTCATCTCTCATCACCCCTTCTCACACCCTAACCCTCAGCCATACTGCATGACTAGTAGTTCCCCCAATGAATCATACTCTACCCAATTTCCAAGTCCTTTGCCCTCCGTCTCTAGTGCTCATCTCCTTCACTTGCCTTCTTTATCTTCCCTAACCTTCACCTGGCTAACTTCTTGTTCCCACTTTCAGGCCTCAGTTTAAATGTTATTTCCACTTGGAAACCTTGTTGGACTCCTCAATTCTGGCACCTCCTCTAAAGGGATGCTATAGCAAACACACTGTACTTTACCCCAGAAACACTTATAATGAGCGGCAACTACTTATTCTTGTATCTGTCCCACCCACTAGGTCCTTGAGGGCAGGCACTTTGTCTGCTGAGTGCACAGCTGAATCCTTAGCACCAGGCATGGCATCTGGCTCACAGTTGGTGCAGTGAGAACCCTGGGGAGAGATAATTACAGAAGTAGGTCTTGGCAGACTCTCAGAGGCAGTAGCCACAATGGGATGTGGAGGACAGGGTCAAGTAGGCTCCTAGGCATTGAGCCTGCATGACTGGAAGTAAGTAGAGCTATTTACCAAGCAGGGACCATAGAAGGGAAGGGTAGGTTCAGGGAAGAAGTTGAACTCAGGAGCAGAGGACTGTGGGGGTCATCAAATGGACACATGCAATAGGCAGATTCTATAGCTCCAAAAGGAAGTCAAGGGTAGAGACATCCATTTGAGAAGCTATCTACAGAAGTCGATATAAAATCCATAAAGCTTCCAAGGGGAGGGTGTGGAGAGAGAAGGGTGATGACAGAAGCTTTGGGAATATTTATATTCTGCTGGGAGAAGAGGGAGAGGCAGAAAAATGGCATTTGTGGAAGTAGGAGGAAAACCAAGAGAATTTACAGTCATTTGAGTCAAATGGAAAGGATCCAAAGAATGTGCCATCCACATCTGCAATGCCTTCCCTTCTCTACCTCAGGCCAGTCCCTCCTCATCATTCAATGTGCTGCAGATAGGTTCAGGAGCATATGGCTACTCTGTTTGGAAACTGGGCAGTCTCTGATTAGAATGGAAATCACATCAACAGGGTTTAAGAGGTGGAAAATAAGGCAGAAAAGGTAGCAAGCATGAACTATCCTTTCCAAATATTTCAAACGAGGTGAGGGAAATTGACGTAAGGACAATTTGGGAGGCGTACAGGGACTCAGAGACTGGGCTCCATAGTCAGATTACTTGGGTTCAAATCATAGCCCCTCCACTCAATAGCTGTGTAACTTGGGGCAAGTTAACTTAACCTTCTGAAGCCTCAGGTTTCAGATCTGTCAAATGGTAGGATAAGTAGTACCTGCTTCATATGCTTAGTGAGAAATAATGTAGGTGAAGTACTTAGCACAGGCAGAGAGCATGGGTAAGACATCAATTAATGTGAGATGTTATTTTTAACAAGGTCAAGGGGGGGACACTGCGAGAGAAAGCAAGTGAAGTTGCTATGCAGGAGGAAGAGAAGATGCTGGAGTGAGTCATGTTCTGTGAGATAGTGGGGATGGGATTGAGGACTCGGTGGGGCTTGTTTGGGGCATGAGGAGGTAGATATTTTTAAAACCTGATCTTAGCTAAGCTGTCACCTGCTGGTTATTAAGTGAGGCTGCCACTTCTGTTCTATTTTCTTGAAGAGTCATGCTGAGTCAGCTTGGGGTTTCTCTCACTCTCAGAATTTTCCAGTATTTCCTGGAGCCCCAGTTCCTGCCTCTTTCTCCTGCCCACCGGTTCTGCAGGTGGAGGCAGCTGGATCTGAGCAGTAACACGGTGTCCCAGCAGCATACCCTGTGAGAGGGAGATTTAGAGAGAGCTGCTGTCATAACATGTCCTTGGGCTGTACCCTGGACGTAGGCCCATATCCTCAGTCTCCTTCACAGTCTGCATCCTCACAGTCATTCCATGGTTAACGATGCTTCTGAAACACTTTCAGCAGTCTCCATGGGCCTCCTGGGTAATCTCCCATCTCCGGTGTCAGCTCTGCAGAACTGCCCCCAACCTATGGACGTTCTCAAGCCTGCTCAAACCCCTGGCATAGCTTACCCTGCAGTAACTTGCTATCACTGGGGGGGCCTCTCCCCCTTCCCAGCCTCTGGGAATTTTCCTCTGCTCTGTTCTGACCAAAGCTATTCATGACCCTGACTCTGCCTTTACATAGGATGCTCTTCTTGCTGCAATGCCTTCCCTTCTCTTCCAAGGTCAGCCCCTCCTCATCTTTCAAGAATGGCATCAAACTGGAAGCCTTTCCTAATATTGCTCCCACTACCACCACTAGTGTGTTGGATGTACCTACCCTACCCCAGTGTTCCCATAGCAACTGGTGGCTGGCCACCTCTTGCCTGTTATTCCTTATACCGTATGGTAACAGTTGGGGAATGTCTCTCTTGTTATCAGACCAGGAGCTCCTCCAAAGTGATGATTAGGTCTTATTAATATCTGTATCCCCAGGGCAGCATAGCACGAGAGGCCCAGGGGGCCAAAGGGAAAATAGAGGCCTTCAGAGTGCCCAGGAATCAGGTGCAGGTTAGGACTGTATCACTTAGAGCTCTTGGTCTTTAGTGACCCATGAGAGCTCCATCAGACAAAAGGGGGGAATTTATTTAGAGGTACAGGAACAGGAGTGAAATAGGGCCTCAGGGGATATGGTAAGAATCTGGGCCTTGAACTCTATCAGGCTGTTCTTTTCTCTTTTTTCATTCATTTGTTGATGATACATCTCTTCTATAGGCTCTGTTGCTGAGTGCTGAGGATGGAGTGCTAAGCAAGATAGGTCCCCACCCCTTAATAGGGAAGATAGACATAAAACCATTCATTGTCCCCTCTTGGTAACTTATTAACAATTGTGATAAATGTTGCCAATGAAAAGGACACCATGAGAGGCACTTGATCTGGCTGGGGAAGAGGGAGTCAGAGAATCCTGGGGATGTGGGGGTCACTTTGAGAAAATGATTGAGGTTTAGCTTTGAAGTATTCACAAGAATTAATCCCAAAGTACTTACGAGTAGATGTGATAGAGATGATTTCAATGGTCCATGGATGAACACTTTTTGTATTTATTTGTAAATGATTTTATAGATGGTATTATTTTTTAGGATGAGGAGTATTGATTTAAATATTAAGTAATAGTGGAAGTGATAATAGATATGACAAAATTCACAAAGGTCACATTTGAATTAAGCAGGTTAAGCAGGGTCCTGCCAGCTGCTTTAGGAATTTCGAACTTTATGTTAGGAGTGATGGAGGGTGTTGTGGGAAGGGGATGATGGTTAAGTCTCTGAGTGAAACATCACTTGGGCTACTGTTGGTGAGCAGTTTGTGAGAGACCCAGAACGGACCCAGGCATCCGTCCCTGTTAGAAGTCTATTTTAATAACACAAGCAAGAGATAATGCCCACTGAACAGGTGCGTGGGAAGGGGAGAGAAGTACATGGATTAAAGAAATGCACGATGTTGCAGAAGTGAAGGGAACCAGGTTTGCTAAAGTAACTGTGGTGATAGAAATGTGTTGGCCTTACAAACTACTGAGGCGGTCCATTCTATCCTAGTACAGTGTTAAAAAAAAAAAAAAAAAAAGAATAAAGAAATGCAGTCAGTGGAACTAATGAGAAATGAGGGACAGGAAGATGTCCAGGGTGGAGCTTTTCTAGCTGGGTGGAAGAGGAGATGGTGAGTTCAACCCTGGAGAAGTTGCGAGGTGTCCAAGTGTAGATGTAGGTAGGTCACTTATCTCTCACATAGCTTAACTTTAGTAAAATAAGCAACTTCACAGAGCCAGTGTGTATATTCAGAGCGGAGTACACGGTAGATGTTCCATAAACCGCAGCTCTGCTTGCCTCTGCTCCATAGGGAGCTAGTGATCCAGCGGTGGTCAGAGCCCGGTCGTGTTTACCCTAGAGCTGGTTTTCCCGGGTCCTTTGCCCCTGCCACCCGCTTTCTCAGCACAATTCCTGGCTCACAGTATTTGCTCAAATGTATGTAGAATGAACGAATGAAATTAGGCTTCTTGTGATCCAAGGCTACGTGTACCTGGCTGAAAATTGGAGCTGAACCGGACCTTTGGTTGGTCGGAAAATTAAATTTTAAGAAGTGGGCATGAAATAATATATAAGTTGGAAAGCCTGGACAAAGGCTGGGGCGGGGGTTCCTCCCGCCAAGAGGCCTCGGGGTCTGGTTAGCGAGCGAGGAAGTAGTGGTGGGAGCTCTGGGGACCCCTGCCACCGAGGTACCCGCAATTCCGGGAAGACACAGAAGCGGCGTCCAGCTCAGCCGGGGCTTGGCGCGGTCCCGCCGCCGTCTTTAAAGGCCCACCACGTGGCCCCGCTGCCGGCTCGGGTCCGGAGGCGGTGTCCAGGCTGCGCCTGCGCATTGCTTAGCAAGAGAGGACCCAGGTTCCGAGAAAAAAGGCGCTGGGAGAGGAAGGGTAGGTTGTTCGAGGTGGGCGGCCGTGGGAGGAGTCGGCTCCTTATGCAAATCACAGCGTCGCGCGTGGGCTAGGGGCGGGGATCGCGATGCAAAACCCGGTCCTCCTTGGGTAGCGCGAGGGGGCGGCCCCCGCAACCCTCGGCCTCTTTCCGCGAGTCTCTGACGTCGCCGACGTCCCGTTTAAAAGCGGCCGCGCAGGCGCAGTGAGCCGAAATGCGAACTTAGGCTGTTACACAACTGCTCGGGTCTGCTCTCTCCGCCTGCTCGGCAGCCTGTAAGCATCGCAGCCGCTGTTGCCGCCTCAGCGGTTCTGGGGGTGTCAGACCCGCTGACACCCCGCTGCCGCTTACCCACGCCTTCGGGAGCCACCGAGAGCACCCGTCCGCCCGCACAGGCCGGTCCCGTCCGTCTGCGTCTACTCGGCGCCCCTTGCCGCACGCCGCGCTCGCCGCTCCGGCCGAAATGAGTGGGGACCATCTGCACAACGATTCCCAGGTACAGCCCGACCTCTCGGCCCCGCGTCGGACCCCGCAACCCCGGTGCCGCCGCCGCCGCTTTGACAGGCCGGAGCCCCCCGGCCAGCGGCAGCCGGCCGGAGGAAATAGGATCTCTAGGCCCTGGACGAAAGCTCCGAAGTTATAGTTTGGGGGGATGGTTGTCCCTTCGGGCCGTTCCCGGGGCCCCAATCCCTGGGGGCGCGGGGTGGGTTAGGCCCCCGGCAGCGCGCGGTCGCCACCCGCGGGGGTTAATGTGCCTGTTGTTTCATATTCCCTCCTTTTCTCTCTCCAGATCGAAGCGGATTTCCGATTGAATGGTGAGTGTGACCCCCGCCCCGACCTCGGGCCCCCCAGTCGCCCGCCGCCTACCCCCGCGCCCGGCCAGAGGACAGACATGGCGTCCCAGAGACTAAGTCCCGGCTCCTCGCTCACCGGCCCCATTGTTCCCATCGGGCCGCCTCTAAACCCCCTTTCCGGGGATCCCAGCCCCCCCAGATCGCGGCCCTCCCAAGAGGGGGCAACGGAGACCCCGTGTCGCCTAACGCCGGCCCTGGGGCAGCCTTTCCGCGCCCGGATTTCTCCCGGGAAAGTCGCCTTGTCGACAGTCGGGACTTAGTCTCTGCGCCATTTTCTTTTTCTCTCTCCTCTCCTTTCTGTGCCTGTGTCTCTTTCTCTCCCTCCCTCGGCTCCTTCCTTGAGCTGCCCAGAAAGCTTTCTGCAGAGCAAAGCCATATAAATCACAGACCTCACCAGGGAGGGAAGGGTGGGAGACTGAATTGTTACTATTTTTTCCAAAGAGAACTTTTATTTTGCGGGTTATTCTCTTTCTGCTTCGTTTGTTTCCTTTTCTGCTTCCAGAATGAAAGCTCTCCTTTGGCAACTGTTGATTTTTTTTTTTTTTTTTTTGTAAGATGTTTATGATAGGAATTATGGCTCTAAAATTAAAGCTACCCTTTGTGGAGTTCTTCATATTTTGGGATTGTTTTTCCCAAGTTGTGTTGTTTGCAAAGGTAGTAGTACCTCCCTTCAGAAAGTTTGCAAGTTCTCTGTGGGCCATCCAGTGTAAATGTTGGACTCTGGCATACTGATTTATTTTAAAAAATTGAAGTGTTATTGACTAGAACTTTTCGATGTGGCTAGGTCCCTAAGGCAGTGGGTTTTTTTTTAGAAATGCAGTTTAGTGTACTTGTCAGAGAGCAAAGGTGGTTGAGCATCTCATCATGGTCCTGGTGGATTGGCATTTTCTTTTGGACTGTGGAGAAGAACCAGATTTTATTTATTGAAACAAAGAGTGGCCATCACCCACCCCTGCTTCCTGTTCATTCTTTTTCAAAAGCTGCTGTTTTTCAGGAATCCAGAGCGACTTGCTTTTTCCAGATCTTTATGTCTTTGAACCTGGTTCAGCCAAACAAGGCATTTATTCTTTGAATATTTCCACTTTAGTTATCCAGTGAAGATTCCCCCCACCAATAAAAGGCTCCCTCTTTGGGCTTTTCAACAATCCTAGTTGAGAGAGAAGGTTCTCTCCGTGATGTGCTGGGAATTCCCACTGATTCTGTTGGTACATAATCCTGCTCAATTGAGTTTGGGTTCCGGGAACCTGTCCAATGGAAGAAGCTGATGAGTAGCTTTTCTGATGTTGTAATCAGCAGTCCATCATGTTAGCCCGCTCTACTGAGAGCAGCCTTATGTTCGGATTTTGAAGTGGGGACATCCAGCAAGAGATGGTACTCTGCCAGGAGATACTCTGGTTAAGTTAAAGTGTAGCATTTCTTGAGCACCTATTATGTCAAAAACCCGTGCTTAGAACGTTCGGTCACAATGCTGTTCTTGCCCTCAATCCAGTCTGTTGGGGGAGACATGATTAGTTAATTATAAGGTAGGTGCTAGGGAATATTATACCCGAAATGCTCTGGGAGACCAAGGGACTTAATTTTGTCTGGGGGTGGGGAAGGTTTCTCAGGAGGTGACTTCTGAGCCGGGTGTTAGGTAAGACTAGACAGATGCTGAGTGTCAGGGGCCCAAGTATTTCTTAACTGTGTTTAGCCAAAACCTATAAGGATTTTAAAAGAGGATATTGAGGCCCCTGCAGTTCAGAAAACTGCAGAGTATAAATATGTTTCTTTGGGATGTGGGAGCAAAGAAAGGATGTGGTAGGTGTAAGAAGTCCTTTTAACTTCTCTTGGAGGATGGTAGGATCTTAATACGGAAAAAGTGTGTTCTTTTAACTTTTAGACTGGGCTGAGTGGGTAATAAACATATTTAGTAGTGAAACAGAGTTTAGTCCCTTCTCAGAAAGTTAATATGGTTCTCACCTAAATTATACAGAGGAAATATTGAATATGTGAATGATTGTGGGCTGGGTAGGTTATTGATTTTTAATGCCATTTTTATACAGGCTGAAGTAAACTGGCTGTATTGACTTAGAGAGTGGGTTTGTTCATTTGTAATAACAACAGTTGCTAATATTTATGGAATACATCCTGTCTGCCAGGCATGAATGTCAGCTCTTCCCAAGGCTCATCTAACTTAATCCTCAGAAGGGCCCTTATGATTTGGGTACTGTCGTCTCTGTTTTACAGATGAGGAAATCGAGGCTTAGGTTTACTTACCAGCTTGCCCCAGGGCAGTGATGTGGGGACCCCAGAGCTCACAAGCTTAGCTGCTGTGCTATATATGTGATTCTGGTATGATTCTGCTGGAAGCTGCACATCTCTGCTCTTCTTCCAGAGCTGAAAAAGGCAGGAGGGCAGAATTTGATAGTTTGTCATTTGCTTACTTTTCTAATCTGAACCTGCACCTTCCAGAGAAAAAGCACTTTAGCTGTCCCCACACCACCCTGAGGGTCTGACACTGGAGTGATTATTTTTGTAAGTAGTGTCTAGAAGAAAGATGGAGAATTAGTGACTGGTGTGCTTGCTCTGGTAAGTAACACACTGGTAGTTAGTGGTTGATTGATGTAACTCTTAGTAGTTTTGAAAAAATAAAAGTCAGTGTTTAATTATGCTCAGACATGTCATTATTGAACTTTGTATTAAGAGTTGGGTTAAGTTTGATTTTAAGGGGACCTAACTTAAACTCATCTTACAGATTAATTGTGCAAGTTCAGAATATTAAAACAAGCATCCCTCGTTTTGCCTGCCCCATCCCCGAAGATCTACAAGATTTTTGCCCTTTGGAGCTCATTCTTTACAATAGTTAAAACTGTTGGCTGCTCTTAGTAGAATTTAGAACATTCTGACTGATACTCAACTGCTGGGAAAATCTGTTACCTGTGAAATGTATTTGTATTTAAAATCTTGACTGAGCTGGGAGTTCAGGAGCAGAAATTGTAATGAGAAGACCCCCTCTCTAAGTACGGGTGGCACTAGCCGTAGTCACTGTTACAGTGGTGCAGACTGCCACGCTGCCCATAGAGTCGATAATGGTAACGTTAGATCGGGGGCAGCGATCCTTCAGCTGGTTCAAGGACTTGAAGTTTTGCCTATCTGTTTTGTAGAGTTGTGGGGTTCTTCCCTCCCCAGCATGAGCAGAGTATAGCGCAGGAATCCATCAGTGATTATTCTGAGGAGTGTTATATGGGATTGTTGTTTGAAACCATCTTGTGTTGATTCTGGTTAGTTTAATGGATTCAAATTGGATGGGGGAATGACCTGTGAATTGTTCCTTATGTTAACATACGTTGGACTTCTGTGCTTTTGGGTGTGGATTGGGGTGGGGGATGGGAAGGCTGATGATGTGGCTTATCTGAAAAGTCCCTTCACGCTGAAAAAAAACTGCAAAAATGAGATCTGGCACGTCTTCCTACTCAATCCAAAAACACTTCAGCTTTGGGCTCCAGTGTTGCCTTTCCTTGCACTGTAGCCAGCCAGATTTCTTGGGGCGCCTTTTCAGGTTTAGCTAGCTGCTGTAGAATCTTGTACCTCACTTAGATATAAAGCACAATTGCCTGTCAACATGTGCTTTTTGTGGTGCTAGCATATCAGAACTCAAACAAATTTTTGATTTCTGTGTTCCTGGTAAAACGAAAAAATCCAGGAGTTAGTAAAGGAATCTGAAATACATCATGGTTTGAAAGGTGAGCACTAGATAATGCTGTCCCTAATGCTTGCCTTCCTTTGGTAAGTAAAGTACAATGGAAAATGCGAACCCAGGGTCAGACCCCCAAATCTCATTTGAACCGGTAGTAGCAAAAAGAAAAAAAAAAAGAATTGAGCCTGACTTTTCTTTAACATCAGCATAAAAATGGGGAATTGTGAGAGTTTGAAAAGGGATTTGTTCATTTGTTCTGGGTCTTAGTGAATTATGAATTAGTATTCATTTATACATTATAGAGTGCCCGAGAGTCTTAACATGTCCTAAAGCTTATATTCCAAAATTAAGCTGTTGGGCTTTATTGTTTGTTTTTGGTATGTGGAGCAGTGTGTGTGTGCAAAAACGTCTGCTTTTTGAGTCGGTAAATACACTAGAAGAAGCTCTTGCTGTGTGTTACAGCAACATTCATACTCTGCTGTTCACGGCACGGGAAGGATTCTGTTGTGCTTCCGGATGTTGTTATTTCGTGTCAGGAGCCTTCGGGTAGCACTGAGGTTGTCTCATGTTAGCTGGGTGTGAAGTGAATGTGTGTTACAGGTCTTTAACAACTTGGGCCATCCTTTCAACGCAAAATAAAACTGGGTTGCCTCCAACCTATTTGTTCGCCCAGAAGTGTGTTTTGTGAGGGATTGCATCCCTTCCATGTGAGTCTGTCTGGAAAGCTTTAGGTTCACTTGGGAAAGTGGATGCAGTTGTAATTATTTACATTTGAGTGAGACTACGGAAATGATTGAAGTGAGTATTTGATGCGGGACCCTGGGTTAAAAAACCCTCCTGAAAGGTAAAGTAGAATCACTACATTGCATTTGGAGGGGAAGAGAGTCGGTCGAGTGACTTTTCCGTGCCTTCTGTCTGAGGTTATCTAGCTCTGCCCCCTTATTAACACAGGCATGGCATTGGGCAGGCAGTTGAGAATTTGGCTTCTTAAGGTAAAGAGTTTGGGATGGGAGAAGTTCCTGTCTGGTCCTAAGAAGGGACTGAGGTATTGTGTTTAAAGGAAGCTTTCGATTGTGTTTAAGCTTGGAGCAGTGATAATAGGAACAGGTCTTTCTGTGTCCATGCGCAGCAAATCCGAAGTTTGAGAAGCAGCCTTCCATCCCCATGGTTCCCAGCCAGTAGCTGAAGGAAATCTGAAATAGAGGCAAAGGGCATGGAATAATAAAGCAGTCTGCCAACCCCAGCCCTTCCCTCACAACCCGCCTGTCTAGCTAGGTGTGCGCAGCGCAGTGTGCTCCGCGTTGACAGCATGGGGCGTGGGAACTGTGGAGGGGGGTCCAGAAGCGGGGAGCACGGTAGCCTTGAGTGTATTAGGTGGGAAACAGCTTTGTTGTTCATAGTGGAGTACCTGTTAGATGTTAATGGTGTTTTTGGTGGTGTCACAGGAAGTGACTAGTGGCTTGCTGGAATGATTTAATAGCAAATATTGGTTAACATGATATTTTACTCTGTTCAAGAGATTCTGATTGTTTTTCAAACTGGGAGAGAAGTGACTTTGCTAATTACCTCGAGTGTATCTCTATGGTTTATAGGTTGTAATATTACCAAGCTTAACCACCCATTATCAGAAACCTGTATTAAGTATCTTTATCTGTCATTTAGGTCTCTAAATTTTAGTAAAGAGAGAAACTCTAAGGAAGCTAGGCAATTTAAGTTTTAAATTTCTTTTTGGTAGGTATTCATTTTTAATTTGTTGTGTTAAGTTTTTAGATCCATTCAGTTATCTCCCGGTCACCTTTACCTTATATGCACTATTCTTGAAAAATTTTCTGAAATGTAGAGCAAATATTTTTATTTACCTCTCCCTTTTGCCCTCCCCATTAGATTTGGGGTAAGGTGCATCTCTACCAGGCTGTTAATTCTTCTCTGAGCCCTTGAAGTTGACTAACTTTGTTTCTGTGGATTTAAGGAACCAAAGGACTCAGTTCATTAGCATTTCTGAGACACACCTAGATAAGCAACAACCAAAGGGTGTTAAAGCAATGACCAGTATTGGGGGCTTGAATGCTCTTGTCTTTGTTGTTGAGAACAAGTTTAATAGATTCCTGGGTATTCTGATGCTTTTCTAGATGTGTTTTAAGAGCAAAAATCTGCCAACCCTTGGACCTAATATTCTTTGTATTTTTCTTAGCACAGCCTAGCAAAGTCAGAGATGCTCAGGAGACTTATCAGAGGATCATCTGTTTAGAATTTACCAAAAATAAAATAAAATAAAATTTAAGTTGAAGATTAATCTTACAGCAGAATACATTAGAAATGCACCCTTTTGCTGCTTAGTAAAATTTCAGATTTTAAGCTTACTACCATATATGAATGCCCAAACACATAGGCAAAGCTTCTCAGACAAAATGCTGATTGGACAGAAGGCTTATCAGCAGGTGTCAGGATTGATGGATTAGGGGATCTCGTTGGCTAAAATCCCTTACTGTACCCAACTCCTATAACCCCTTTATTTCTTTGTACAATAGTTAGCTGTCTGGGAAAAAAAGAGCTGTCTGAGCTCTTGTATAGCAGCAGAAGGGGAAGTGAGAGGAAGGGAACTAAGTTTGAGACTTTAGTAAGCTCCACATTTTTGTACTCATTAAGTCTGAATTCAGTGCAAGCAGTACAGATTCTATAGGTTTGTGATAGAACCAGAGACAAGAAAGGAACATTTTTCATCTTGTACACCTTCTCACCACTCCTTTTTGGAAGTATACTGTCTTTCAGATTCCAGAAACCCCACTCAGGCTGTAATTTGTAAACTTCCAGTACTGATGTCGTAGTCATAGCCTACCCTTAATTACCTGCTGCTAGAGAGAGCTTAGGCCCCTTACACCTGGAATGTTAGGTCTTCAAGAGATGCTTTGGTTTTAAGGCTGGAACCAGATTGATGCTGAAGGCTGTAAGTGATGAAGAGAGAGCCTATGTGGAGCTATTACACTCTCGAGTGGCTGTGGTAAAATAGAAAATTGGAGTAGAAATCAGAAAAACCTAGATGAATCAATCCCTCTTCTTACAGTGAAACTTGCCCTGGCCACTATACCTTGTTTTGTCATGTATAAACAAGGATGAGATTTCTGTTTTCACAAACTATTGACATTGAATGAGTGTATGAACGTGCCTTTCTGCCCACATAGAAAATTTAAACATTGGTCAGACAGTTTCTCCGTACTCTGAAGAAAAGGATCTTTATTTTGAATGTTAGGTTGGAAGTAGTGATGTTGGTAGCTCCGTCCTTCACTGGTGTTCCCTGTTAATGTTTTCAGCCTTTCTGACCTTTACAGAGTTCATAGTGGCGTGTAGCAGGGGTCGGTTGACTTGACCTAGCTGAGCTGTGTGGCCCGCACTGATCTCTTCCGACCAGGTGGTGTATTTAATGAATTGGCCAAAAAGTCCGCATGGTTTTTTTCGTAAAATAAAAGACACATTTTTCATTTTCACCAATAATTTCATTGATTTGTATATTTTGTGTCTATCGGCTATCTCCCTCTACTGGATTCTAGTGGGCAGAGGCCAGGGGTGCTGCTAAACATCTTCCAATGCCTAAGACAGCCCCACAGCAAAGAATTATTTGGCTAAAATGTCAATAGTACCAAGAAACTTCGCAAATCACTTTTGAGACATACAATCAATCACCAGCACAACCTTTTTTTGTGTTTCAGTTGCATTTTTAACCTTTCCTGAAATAATAAAGCATAATACGCCAAAAGTGTTGCGTAGTTTCTTCCATCTTCAATATTAAAATGGCTGCACAAAAATTCACCAGTGTTGGTAAGTTTTTATTTTAATGTACATTTATATGACAGCTGTCACAATACAATCTAACAAAATTGATTGTTTTGAATGAAGTTGAAGACAACTAAGCACTACTAGA
Source organism: Macrotus californicus (assembly GCA_007922815.1). Taxonomy (NCBI): domain Eukaryota; kingdom Metazoa; phylum Chordata; class Mammalia; order Chiroptera; family Phyllostomidae; genus Macrotus; species Macrotus californicus. The sequence goes on from VMDR010001675.1 coordinate 27,505, forward strand.
GCCATCGTATGGGAAAACCTACTTTTTAGCCAACTGAATAAATGTAGGTTCCTACTTTTCTAAGAGCAAGTCTGAGGCAAGGTTGCTCTTGCTAAAAGAACTTCTTTCAGCTATAGAGAAGACAGGCTTAGGAATAAAAGAAGTATATTGATGTGGCTTATTTCTCAGCTCTTTAATAGAACTATAGATTTTCTATAAAGGATAACCCAGAGCTTTACCTTTTAGATGCATTTAATAAATGAACTGCCAAGATTGTTATTTGTGATTTTGTTTTTTAACCACAAAACTCAGTGTGTCTTGTGCCAGCATGTTTTTTCCAAGGCCACTATTTTACTTCTCCCCAGAACATTTTTTTTAGTGCTCACCTGAGGACATACTTACTGATTTTAGAGGGAGAGGGAGAGAAACACTGATCAGCTCGCTGCCCCGTAGCCTAGGCATGTGCCCTGACTGCGAGTCGAACCCACAACATTTTGGCTTATGGGACGACACTCCAACCAACTGAGCCACACTGACCAGGGCGTCCCTAAACATTTTTAAACTGGGAAGACTTAAAGCACCTGAGTGACCTTCATTTTTCGTTTATCCAGATGGTTGCTTAAAGTGACCAAGTCATCTACCTGTGAAATAGTAATTCTTGGCAACAAGAGCCCCTTAGATAATAAAGCTTAGGGAGGTATAGGTAGTAAACTCCATGTTGTGTACGAGTCTAAGCATATGAGAGATTCCATGAAAAAGTTCTCTCTAGTCAGAAATTTCAGTAGTGATTCTTAAATCTAGCTGATGGTCAGTATTGAATTGCCTTGAATTTGTTATTTTGGAAGTGCTACTTAAAGAAAATAAACCGCAGTCAGTTTAGGGGTGTGTTCACTAAGGTCCATTAGATGAAGCCAAATGGATCTTAGTAGAGATCTTACACCACTGATCAAAAGGATAATCAGAGAAGCATCAGATCAGACTTCAGAATTAATATGCAGTTATAGGTAGGCCTGAGAAATTAATGTTGTAGAATAGAATCTACAGAGTAGGCTCTAATTTTAAAGAGTCTTCAAAGGTAAAGTCATCATCCTAGGAACGTATGGTTCTTAAATCGATGGAAAAAACCTGTGGGAAAGTGATTGTTTATTAATGCTACATGGCTGTATTGCCCTCAGTATGAGTGTCCAAGGTAGAATTGGACTCAAAATCTTAAAAACCTTGGCCTCTTTGTTTTATATCACTTTTCTTTGATACAGAATGTGAAGAGTTTGGAGGGGTGCAGTGGGGGTGTCTGTCTCCCTCGTGCCCCAAATCAGGCAGTCATGACCTAGTGGAAAGGACAGAGCCTCTGAGGCAAGGGGAATTCGTCTCTGAGTCTTAGTGCTTTGCGAGAGCTGGGTCTGATACGTAACCTCACAAGGTTGGAGACTAAAGAGCATGTGGGGATCACTTTAGGAAAGGTAGAGTTTGGGAGAAAACTTTTAGTTCCTTGCCAGTCCTTAAAAAAAAAAAAAAAAAAAAAACCCTTTCAGAGATTGTTTCATTAGTCTTTTGTACAAAGAGAACTTATTTAATTTCTTCAAATTCAGGTATTGTGAAATTTTACCCAAGGGGGAAGGTCACCAGGGAGCCTTGAATATGATACTGTTGCTGTGAATCTGAGACAGGCTGGCGCAGGAGGGTACCAACTTGCCTTGACTTTGTGGCGTGTAGAAACCACTTCTTACTCACAAGTTAAGTAACAGTTTAAGAATCTTTGTCAGTGAATAACTTTCCCCCTTTGCATTTGGGATGGTGTGATATTCATAGCTTACTTAGGAAGCTGAGAATTTCACATTTCATTGCAAGTGGCAAATTGAAGTTGCCATATTCATTAATTAGAACATTCAGAAAATAAGTACCAGTAATGACTAGACACAGATAAGCGAGAGAAGGCCATATGGCTCTCTGAACACTTTGAAGTTGGTATGTTGTAGGTCTGCACAGTCGTGGTCTTCATTGAGATTGCCGTAGTTTCCTTCGGGACGCAAAGGCTCCCGTCGTGCCAGGGTGAGTGGGGTGGAAGGTACCGTGCCTCTGGCAGCTCACGCCCCACTATTAGTGAGAGTGGGGTCTCCGTGTATTCCCAGTTCTAGGAGGGTTTTTTTCCTTAAAAGACTGGACCTCTAGGTTTTTAGTTTCCAAAGATGTTCAAACTTGTAACTGTTCTAGAAAATGTTAGGGTTTTTTTGTTTGTTTGTTTTTTAAGGATACCTGTAAGCTCATTAAACCTTTTTACCTGTAATAGGATAAAGTTCTGTAAATTTATTTCTCAGTATCTTTTTGTATCAAACGCCCGTGTTGAATGAATTTTAGAATAGCAGTTTTCAGGTTTCCCTGAACAGGTAGATTCGTCAGTGACCAGAAGAAATGTAATAAAGAGTGTGAAATCACTGTCTTTGTAAATTTGAGGAAGTAGCTTACAGGTTAGCCTCAGCACTTCAACTCCTGGGAGACTAATTTTATGAAACAGTTTGAATGCGTTGCTGTTGTTACCCCTTCGCAGTTATCCAGTGTCTAGATATGGGCAATACGCGGAAGCTGTTCAACTCGGAGGAAGGGTCATAGTGCACAGTGGCATTACAGGGATGTGAATGATGTGGTCGTGACTCATTGTTAGACTTACTGTGCCCATTCTTATCATCAGTGTGCTTTCGCAGAAGTGGGTGCAGTGTCGGTAGTTCTTCCTCTTTGACATCAGAAATAAAGAAACCAGGGCCTCTTGGGGAATTGCTCATACCTCAGGATCTGTTTCTTAATTTTGCATGGCTCCAGTTAACCTGGAAGGAAACCAGAAAGAAGAGGATGAGTACAAATTGACTAGTCTTTGCCAGCTTGTTACACTTCCAAACAAGAAGCTCTCCAAGGCCAGGTACCCCAACTCTACACAGTCCCCCAGTTCGCTCCCTCAGCAGCACGGGAGTCCTGGGCACACTGAGTGGGATCAGTGGGGGCGGAGCTCGGGATAGTTTCATGATGGTGATTACTTTTTCCCCTTAAAAATCAGATCACCTTCTTCCTCCCCTGAAGGCAGCATGTAACCAAAGCAGGCCGTGCAGCAGAACTTCCTAACCCGTTACCGATGTCAGCACCCCCATCTCAGAGTGCCCGGGAAGTGGTCTATTAGCAGAAGGGTGCTTGTTTTCTCTGTGGCAAAACGGATTCTAGTTGGGCAAACAAGTTAAAATTTCTGTTGTTAGAGTCCTGAAAATGTTATAGCACTCCTTTAGGACTGGAGCCACCCTCCAGAAGTTAGAAGTCAGACAGTGTGTATTGAGCTTATATTTGGGGGGGGAGTAGTTTTAAGGTTACAATACAGTGTGATGAAATGTGTCCTTAAGTGACTGAAAACACAGTAAAATGTTTGCCTAAGTGAGAGTAGAAGAATACCAAGCAGGATCCATGCTGATTGCACATATCTAAGTATGCAAGCCAGTAGGTGTAGCACAAAAGTGAAGGTACTTTGCTAAGTACTTTTACTGAAAACGTGTGAGTTTTTTTAAAAAAGGCCTTCTCCAGCAACCTTATTTTCTGGAGGTAAAGTTCAGTGTTTCTTCTTCTCCCACAACTCAATGAGCCTGTTCTGTTCTGTTCTGTTCTGTTCAGGTGTTCTGTTCAGGTGTTTTCCAAACCCTGGAAATGCCTCTGGGGTTTCAATAAGTACACCAGTACTTCTCCATTTTACTACCTGTTTTTTAGGAAGGCAGTAAGTATTGTGAGCTCCTTGAGGGTTAGAAACATCTCAGAGCCTGCTTTGGTATTAAAGGCATTGTCAGAGATACTGTTTCCTTTCTAGTGAAGTCTGTCTGTGGTCACTGCTGACCCACTCCCCCTCCAAGACAGAAGTGACCACTTTTCTCTGACTTTCACTGAGCCCATGTCCTGTTCCAATTTTTCATGGTAGGCTGGAGAAATTTGCATGTTTGCTTACTTTACTAGGAAGTGGGCCAGAGGGCTATCTCATCCTATATGGTCACTATAGAGGCTTCCAACGAATGTGATGAAGTGGGAACCCCTCCCTCTCCTAGCTCACCAGCTGATTGAAGATAAAGTGAGAAACATTGAGAGTGTTCCACTAAATTTTCCCTGTTCTCCAGCTAACATGTGTAAGAATCACCTGGGAGTGTTTGGTAAAAATACATACTCCTAGTTCTGTGCCTCCAAGTTGGTTCTCTAGTGAAATGTGCTGAGAAATCTGCATTTTAAAGATATCTTTAACAGTCCTAAATGATTCTGATTAATACAAGTGAGCCATAAATCACCTTTGGAGATATTTATCTTGGCTCTATTGTCGTAATGACTAAGATGTGTTTTGCCTCGTTTGATTAAGGTATTCCATTGGCTGAGCCATTAAGCCTAAAGGATTTTTTAAAACGGATCAAAACAGTGTTTTCCAAAATATGCTTAGTAAAGCTTGGTCCTTATCCCACTCTAAATAAATATCTTCTTTCAATGAGTATTCACCTAAATAGCAGTGATAATTAAACTAACTGCCTTTGCAGCTGTTTTAGTAGTGTCTGGTCAGAATCCTAATCCTTTAACAAGCCTTTATTTGATTCTGATGTCACCTTTTAGGATCTGGTGACTGAACCAACACAGAGTGTGAAAGGTTGTTTTCATGCTAATATTCTTAGGGTGGTTAAGGCAGGGCTTTAGAAGGTAAAAGAGGCGGTATCAGCGCGGTTTAGTGGAATGCTGAGGGTCTAATCTTTGAAGGTCACTACCTTTAGATTATTAAATTAGGAGTCTTTAAGCTGCTGCTGACAGTGATTGAAATGGGAGGATTCGAATAGAGCCCTGCTTCTTAAAGTGTGGTTTCCTGATCAGTAGCCCATTAACATTGTCTGAGAACTTGGAGATGCAAACTCCTGAGCCTCACCCAGACTTGCGGGCTCACATTCGGGAGTGGGGGCTCAGCCATCTCGGTTTGAACAGTCAGGTGTGTGACTTGACGCACCCTGACGTTTCAGGACCAGTGGAGTAGGGTGAGGCTTGAAGTTCACTTTTCCCGTCGAGCCTCACGTTTTTAGGAGGAATGAAAGACAGTTGACAAAGTCCACATGCTTACCAGTGAAATATCGACTTTGGAGTTAGATAAACTTGGGTTCAGCTCTGGTTAGCTGGGTGGCCTTGAACAAGTCACAGTTCTGATCTTAGTTTTGTCATCTGTAAAAGTAGGGATAATAGCCAACTCAGAGCCATATAAAAGAGCACTTAGTACCAGGTGCTGCTCTTTCCGCAAAGTCAGATAAGTGACGCGAATAAGATAAGTTGACTGATTAAAATAAACTTCTGGTCAGGTTCTTAGTCACGACATCTACATGACGCCTCGAACTAGTTCTATAGTGATTCAACCTCTTAAGCAGTGTGCCTTGTTTTTCACAAGACCGATGGCTGGGCCTCAGTAGTTGTCCAGCACTTGTACTTCCTTGAAATTGTGAATTTGGAATAATTCATAATGGGAGGAGGGTCCTCCGGAGCATAAAAAGGAGCCAGTTACGTACTTAGCACCAGAAAGGCGTCTGAAGAATATACATGTGTTGAAGCGTAGTCTTGCTCCAGCTGGTCACCCAGACACCATCCTGTGCATTTTATTTCAAACACAGTCAATGGCAGTGTGACCAGGGGTGTCCAACCTGCAGCCCTCGGGCTGCATGTGGCCCAACACAAAATCATAAATTTACTTAAAACCTGTGTTTCGCTCATCCGTTTTTATTGGTGTTTGTGTATTTAATGTGTGGCCCAAGACAACTCTTCTTCCAGTGTGGCCCAGACACACCAAAACCCTGCCAGATGATGAAGGCCCGTGATCGAACTGGTAGTAATAGGCTGTATGAAGCCAGACATCAGCACACCTGACACCTTCAGGGCCGGGCAAGTTGTGGACGTGGGGGCGTTTTGAGGCCTGGGCCGAGCTGTGGATGCCCGTGTGGCATAGGCAGGAGGTTTGTGCTCATTTTCACTACCTCACAGGCGTTGCAGGCTCACTTAATAGGAGCAAAGGAGCACAAGCCAGCAGGAATGGACTTGTCCCAATTGAGCTGGCCTGAGAAGGTACATTTTTCAGGTTAGGCAAGTCCTTTTTCCCCTTCAAGTTCTGCCTCCTGGGAACGAGAAGCATTTCAGTGCAGGGATGTCCTTGTGACTCACTGCAAAGGAGTGTAGGAAATGCAAAGGCACCTCGTGAGGGTCTTGTACTGGTTAATTACTTTTGGGGGCAATAGTAAAAATGTCCAACTTTGTCTTATATTAGAGAACAAAGGAGAGTTAGTAAAATGGGATTTGTTTGCCATACTCCTGAAGCTTTTAAAACAATTGCTCTGTCTAGGTTTGACTTCTGCCTTGGCGGACTAATACCTTCGTTGAAATGTTCTGTGGGCAGCACTCCTTGCGACTCTGATCCTCAAGGTCTCTGTGCGGCAGCGGCCTGCTTTTGAGATGGCCACTTTAATCAGGCAAACGTTTTTAAAAATTAAGTTTATCGGGGTGAGTTTATTAAGTTAACAGGATCATATAGGATTCAAGCGTACATTTCTATGATATGTGGTCTGTACATTACACTGTGCCCATCACCCAAAGTTAAACCATCTTCTGTTAGCAAATTTTTGGCTGGCCCTAAGGGACTACCTGGCGTGTCCTGCCTTGCCTTGTAAGCAGAAGGCCTCTGACTGGGTTCCAGCATGGCGGTTGGGTCTGGAATGGAGAATGCTAGGCAAGGAGGTCTCAATCTGACTTGGTCAGCTGTGACTGGAGCAGATTACACTATGTTACACCTCATCCTTCCTGCCGGTAAAAGGATGTTGACCTGGATCCAAGATAACTGTTCTTTCTTTTTCTTTTTTTAAATCTTTGCCCGAGGATATGTTTATTGATTTGAGAGAGAGAGAGAGAGAACGCGCAAAGGGTGGGGAACAGAGAAGGAGAAAGAATCATCAATTTGAGAGAGAAATCTCGATCGGTTGCCACCCAGATGCGCCCTGACTGGGAATCGAACCTGCCACCGATTTGGTGTATGGGACGATGCTCCAACCAATTGAGCCACCCGGTCAGGGCCTGAGCCACCTGGTCAGGGCCAAGATGCTTTTCAGTCAGCCCTGACTGAACTAGAACTTTCACTGACATAGAACTTTCTGTCGTGACGGAAGTGTTCTGCATCTGTGGGGTGTCCCGTATGGTAGCTGCTAGCCATGTGAGACTGTGGAGCCCTTGAAATGTGGCTAGTGTGGCCAAGGAGCTTAATTTTTAAATTGTATTTTAGTTAAGATTAAAATAGCTACATGTGGCCAGTGGCTACTATATTGGACAGCACAGCTCTAGATAAAATTTAGGTAGGATCAAAGAGATTCAGGCTTAGATTTTGCATGGAATATGGGTGGCTGGGGCTCTTGGAATTTAAAAATTCAAAACAGGTGTAAATTTGGTGTGTTTTGAGTTTGAATAAGCCTTCTGTAGACGTACATTGCCTTAGTCTGGGCGACATTCTAAGGGCACTTACGACTAGTAAGTAAAGTCGTGTTTACCAAAGCAGTTGGAAGCTCAGACAGTTCATTTTTAAAAATGAACTGACCCCTTTAGTACCACGCCAGGTGAACATTTAAGGCCCTTTGGGTTGAGTAAACTCTCGTTTTATCTCCAACTCTCTGAGGAAGGTCATGTCTATTTTGTGGGTGACAAAACACATTAACTTACATTTATGTGCACCTTTAGCCTTTAAAATGGTTGATGTTAGCTTACAACTTCATTTGAAATTGCAAGTCTTTAACATGTTGCTATAGTAAGAAGTTAAATATGTATTTGTTGAATTATACTCAGTAGTAAGTGAATGACCATAAGGGACAGAGAGTCAAAGGATGTGCAGGCAAGCAGATAGCACTCAGGAGGCTAACTCACCCAGGGTGCTGCAGACAGTAAAGCAGGTGAGACCTCTGCCTTTACGCCCACGGTGGGGTAGGGGAGGTGTCCTCTCATTTGCATGCTCCTAGTGAGTGTTAGGCTGCATTTTACTTAACAAGTAGCCTGGCCCACAGTTAGCTACACGCAGTGGTCTGATGGAACAAAATGAGATCCTTGGCCACTGTGAGGACCATTGACATAGTGGACATACGAAGTCTCAGCACCTTGAGTAAATTGCTTAAGTACCAGGAAAGATTCCATTTCCTCCAGCTTTAGCTTCAAATTATGATAGGTTATTTTGGGGGTTGAAAGAAGAAATGGAATAGGGTTGAAATAGTTGATAGTTGGAACATTTACTGTCTCCACTTTTATCTTTGAAGAAACTGAGGCTCAAGGCTGTGTAGTTTGTAAGTAACCCACAGAGGTGTGAGGCCGATCTAGGCCTATCTGATGCCACAGCCTGAGTTCTTAAATGGGACATAAAATCAGGGAAAGAGGAGTCTAGGCGACTCAGTTGCTTCCTGGGAATTCTGGGATGTAGTGGAGCCGCTGCTCACGGATGACAGACAAAAGGCTTTCATTGCACAGTGCCCTTGCTTTCTTTACAGTGGGTTCTTCCCAGATGACTGCCGTTGACTAGGAGGCTCAGCTGCTCTTTAATGTGTAATCCTTTCCCTCTTAAGGGAGGCTCGCCTGCCTGTGTAGCAGAGACTGCTGCATAATTTATTTTTTTTAGCAGTTCAGCTTGTGCTTAGGGCCAGTTATTCCAGAAATCAGTAAAACTTCTCTTAATCTGAGTACTCAAGAAAAAGGATCCTTTTGTTAACCAAGGATTAACCAGAACCAACCCCACCTCCCCCCTTTGAGAAGGATCTCCGAGGTCTGCATATTTACTGAGGAATTTCTTTGGAGGTGGCCCGCAGTGTGTGAACAAGTATGCGAACAAGTATGGCGTTGTTTCCACTTCCAGGGGGATAAATAACAGACCTAACTAGCTTGCTGCTCAAGAAGCAGAATTAGTAGTGAGCTCGGCGTTGGGCTCCCTTTCAGAGTTCTCATTCATGTGACTTATTTTCTCCAGTTGTGCAGAGCAGGAGCTTTAACCTTGCAGGTAAAGCGGGGAGGACGTTTTTCATTCACACTGAGCAGAGAAAGGCACCTCTGTCTACAGGGTATGGGGATCGTTTCTAGTCACTGTCAGTTAGTGGGGTGTTTAGTAAAAAGTGCCTTCTTTTGCATGGGCCATGAACTAAGAATGGTTTTTGTATTTTTTTACTGGTTGGGGAAAAATTTTTAAAAAGACTATTAAATATACCTGAAACTAATATAGTGTTAATATGTCAATTATACCTCAGTTTTTAAAAAGAATATTATTTTATGACACAGGACAGTTCCATGAAATTCAGATTCCAGTGCCCATAGATAAAGTGGAGTGGAATGCAGCCATACTCATTCATTTCCACGGAACCTGCAGCCGCCGTGGCGCCCCACTGGTGGAGTGCGGAGCCTGCAAAGGAGTTCAGATGGGCCGCAGAGCCTGAGCTGTGGGCTGCCTGTCCCTGTACAGCAGACTTCGCTGACCCTTGGAGTGGCCAGTAGTGCTGTTGCTCACCTGACTGGCAGTGCGTGCATGCATCACGGGAAGCTCACCAGACTCCTCGTGTTGCCTGGTAGCCTCTAGCTCCCAAAAGAATCTGTAGGCCAAGTGTCACAGTTTCCTGTGAGCTCACAGCTTCGTTAAGCCTGAATCCATCTTTTTTCTAGTCATTTTCCTAGCTGAGTTCCACTAGCAAGACTCACGTTCACTGTTTCTCTCTAAGCATGGCCCTGCGCTCTGATGCCCGAACAACAAACACAATTTCTCTGCTAGGGAGCCTGACTGCCCTATTCCTTAGCTCAGCTGGGGAGCTGTGTCACCCACCGCTCATGTGGCTCTTGATCCTCTTAAAGAGGGGCTGTGAGAGTAGCAGGTGAAAACAGCCTCTTTCTCAATTGTAGAGACTCAAGAGTGTCAGCTGCAAATTAAAGATAAAATCCTCAGAAACTGACTCAGCACTTTGTGCCTGCCTTTTAAAGAACAGAGAGATATAATTGAAATAGAAACATTAAAATAAAACCAGTAGCACATTTATTATTGCAGGTGGCTGGTGTTTGATGTTACTTATTGGTCAAAGGACCAAGAAACAACCAGGCAGAGTTTTTCAAAATACGATTCTGGACCATGTGGACTCTAGTGACCTGGGGAGCTTGTAGGAAAACACACGTATCTGGTAAGTCCCAGGTCTCGTACACAGAAATGTTTGAGAACCACTGCTCTTAAGCATTAAACATTTTTCTTTTTACCTTAACCCATTTGAACTAAAACAGTTTTTAAAGGCCATAGAATTCTTGTGATTGGAAGTGTGAAGGCCCTGTAAGAGGTCATTTTATAGATTAGAAAACTGAGACCAGAGCAAAGAAATGAATAACTTAGGGTCTCATCAGGACATCACATAAAAGACTTGGAGTTACTCTAAGGATGTTGTCTTTTTACTGTTCGAAAGTGGAATTGACTTTTGAAATATGTCATTTAGTTCTTGGCAACATTATGTGACAGTGAGCAGCTTGTTCTGACCTCTGATTGTGTGTAGAGACTTCAGCTCAGTAGACCTCATAGTTAATTATGTTTTTGAAGACAGTTTGGTGGTCCCATCACTTGAATCTGAATTTTTAGAAAACAAAAATTTAATAGGTCCCTGGGAACGAGAAGCAGAGGAGGAAAGGAAGATGCACTTGAATTTAAGGAGAAGAATGGAAGGAGTGGGACGGCAGGAAAGGGTGTAAAGCATATGGACCTGAAGGGGCCAAAAGAAAAGATGAAGATAATCGCAGTGTTGTAAACGCGTGAAAGGAGCCAAAGATACTTAAATGTGGAAGTGGACTGGAAGAGAAAACACCCTCTGACCGTTTAACCAGCCATTTAACCCTTTTTTGAGTGTGGGATTGGGGCCTAAAGCAAACCATTTGCTGCTTCATGTTGGGTCTTGCACAGCCAGGCCCTCGGGACTCCATCTGGCAACTCGACTTGGTAGTCATGAGTTGCGGATGTTGAAGAACCAAGGTAGGTTCTCAAGTGTTTTTAAGGCAGTTGATGGCATTTCTTCTGAATATGTAGACACTTCAGAAAAAGTAACAGGTTCGAGAAACTTGAAGTTGTGCTGCAGAGCTGATAAAAACAAAATCGAACATGCTGGGTGCCTCTCTGTCTCTGAGCAACTCTGAGTCCCTGCAGTGCACTTCTGAGTTCTGGTGGTTGAAGTTTTAGCAAGAACTGAGTGTGGGGGAGAAAGACTTCAGCACTTTTCAAAATAATTGGCAACGTTTGTGCTTAAGTTCGACCCTTTCTTGGACTTTGTAAGTTCTTATGAAGGTCTTTTCTAACTGTAAAATTAAGTCTGATTGTAGAGCTTAATGGGCCAAGTCCAAGAACACTTGGGCAGTAATGGGGGACCCCTTCCCCCTCTCTTTTCCAAGGTACTCATTGGACAGCTGCTGCTGAAGGGGTGGGATCAGTGCTTCCTGTGGGACTTCCCGAGGGCAGACTTGGCACTCAGCAGATGTTTGCGTGAATGTCGTGAACCCCGACTTCCTTAAGGAGAGAAGAAATATTTATAGTTCCAGGTGTCGTCTTCTCAGCCAGAGGTTTCTGTTTGTTTTGTTTTATTAGCATGAGTGTCTTAGGTCCCTAGTGGGCGAAGCCCATTAGTTTCAGTAATGAACAAGTCGGTCCATGACGGGAGGGAGGTCTCATCAGTACAATACACGTTTGGGAGAGCATGATAATCTGGACTTCAGAAATGAGAAGTGTTACTACTTCTTTCTCATTCTTGAGTTTTAAGGCTGTTTGTTTGTTTGTTTGTTTGAAGAGCTGAGTTCTCCCAGCATTTTTCTTTTAAATTCTGGAGCTCTTTGAGCTTTTAGCCAAAACTGCCTCTGTCTAGCTTCTGGAAGTGTTCTCATTGAAAACTGCTGTAAAATAGTGAAAGGGCTCTTACTCGGCTGTGGGTTACACATTAAAGCCAGCCACCATTAAGAGGGATTGCAGACTGGGTGTCCTGGATTCAACGTGCACCGCCTTTGGTGAAGTCTGAGTTTAGACAGCTGTAAGGGGGAGGGGAAGGGAGAGTTCTTTCACCTCCTTGACCCACCCCCTTCCGGGATGGGCTTTTAGGCGTCCTGGCCGCTTTCAGTTGGGCATTAAGTTCCTGGGGAGATTTGCACACCCTGATACTGACCACACTCCCTGGGTGCCAGTCTCTATCACCAAGACCAGCTTGTTATCTGTCCTAGACAGAAACAGTCTTCTTGTAAGTGTGTAGAAATGGTGATTTTGTTTGAACCCCAGCTGCTGGGGACGTGTTACCTGAGGGTTTGGAGGTCAGGGAGGGGCGATGCAAGTGTGCATCCCAGGAGAAGTGATTGAATACTGAGCAGGTCTTATTTTCTTCAGCAAGTTCATTCCTGTGCCCAGTGTTTTCACCCACACGGTCCCGCCGTTCACTTTCCTAACGCACTGGTTGTGTATTTGTGGGTCAGAGATCAGCAGGAGTTACCTCTGACAGAGTCATTGAGGGCCTCTTTGAGAGAGGCAGCTGGGATTGAATAATTCTGTCCCCGTCCCCCACACGCGACCTGATGCCTGTCTTTGGGGGAGGAGCCCACCCTGGCTGCTTTCAGTCTCAAAAGCTGTGGACAAGACTCAGAGTGGCGAGGTCTGGCTCAAAGCAGGGCCGAGCGCCCCTCCTTTACCTCCGGAAAAGCCCCTCTCTCCCGGCCTTTGTTTATAAGAAAGCAAAGGACCTCTCTCTTGCTGTGATCTGTTTGCCCCTAAACATTTAGAAGAATGGTGGAGTGGCAAAATGCCTTAGGATCATAGAATAGTTGATAAAGTGATCAGTAATCTTTGTCATTCCTTAGCCTTTCCCTCTTAAGATAAGTGTAAATGTTTATACTGGGGTTGAAATGTGATTGCATTAGAGACCCTGGGTGAAATAGGTTTGGCAATATTGTTCGCCACCTACTGATTGCAGCTAAACTAATGCCAGCGTTTCTCTACCTGGGGGGTGTAAACCCCTCATCATGCTTCCCTAAAAACCTGGAGGTGTGTTAGGCTTCTGGGTGTGGGATTGTTAGAGCAGGCTAAAGTGTCCTTGTACTCTCTGTCGGGGGCTGGTCGGGCAGGGGGAGTTGGCGTGGTCGCTGCCTAAAATGCATGCACATAACCTGACCCCACATTATTTGGAGTGTTCGGGCAGGCACGGTTCGGTCCCGTGTAAAGTAACCATGAAGAGGGTGCAGTAATAACTGCACGTCATTGACCGTTGTCAACATGTTTGTCATTTTGTGGAGATTAGTCAGGAATTGTACATAAAGAATTTGACTTTTGATGTGAAATTCTTTAAAGTCACTTAAATATTCTGAACTTATTTCTTCATCTGTAAGAGAGGTCACAGTTATCAAATCAGTGATGAACAGAGATTAGAAGATTAATCACTGACCTATGCCGCCTTCTTATAGACCCAGTGAGCTAAGTGACTTTTACCCAAGGTCATGTAGTAAGTGGTAGAACAAGGATTTGAATCAGGCATTTTTCACTCTGTTGAACCAGTTGGTTTCCTTCAGAAGCCCCTTCTGGTATTCTGTGCTACTCTGTGATGTCTCTGATTGGCACTGGAGTTTAGCTGGAGTTTTTGTGCTGAACCACATCATTCTCAAACACACTTGAGCAAGTGTTTTATGGACTGGACTTCCTTTACTCATGTGTCTGGTTCCCCTGGAGGGAGTGCACTCTTCATCTTATGCCTGATTTGACACTGAGTTTGGCAGCTATTTGAGGTCGAATGTGCACCTGGTTTCCAAACCTGAAGCTTCATTGTCATACTGGGATTGTGCCAGCTTTCAGGGACTTTATAACAGTTGGATCAGATTTTACTGGACTTATTTGATACTGGAGTTTCTTATTCCTAGGTATTTTATTTCTCTTCTCTCAAAGCAGAGGATTGGACTCCAAACTATAAGAAGCATGAGTGTATTTGTATTTTTTTTTTTAAGGAACTGCTTTGGGGGTCCGTGCCTTTAGAGAGGCAAATACGATATAATTCGGGGATTTCATTCTTTAATGTGCTGCCGACAGAAATCAACTCGACCGTTTCCTAGCTGGCAGGGAGTAGATCTCACTCAGTTTTGCTCAGTCATGACAAGATCAGGTTTTTAGCAACAATAGTAATAGTAGATGGTTGATTTTTATGGCTCATGTGCCAGGAATGCCTTTCCCCTTCCTCTGCTTCGCCTGCTCCCTCTTAACCTCTGGTAAGACAAGATCAAGCACTGCCTCCTCCAGGGAGCCGGTGTCGGCCCCTCGCTGCCCTCCTAGATTCAGGCTCTTTACTTTTTGTTCTCTGGGGGGATCAAGCTGTTTTCCCTCATTACATTACATCTCACTTGGAAACAAAGGAAGCAGTTAATCCAGATTATTATTTTTTTTACTCTTAAAGGCTTTTTTTCCCAAACCGCCCATAAATTGAGTAACCCTGCTGCCTTACTACCCTTCCTGAGAAATAGCAGGGCAGGAAGTTCTGCCATCTTGTAAGACATGGAGGTAATGATACCCACATGTTTCATGTGTAGACATTTGGGAGGATGTCAGTTACCTCCATAAAAAGTTTTTCATAGTTTCTAAATATAGGAGCATCGAGATGCAATAAAAACAGTTACTTTAATGTCAATCACTTGACATTTGAGATTTTGGGGGTAGGAAAGGAATTTTAATTCACTCCAGCAAGTCTAAAATTAAAGAAAGATTTCTTCTGACTTAATTTCTCTGCTTTATGTATACATAAACCAGCTTAAATTTTCTGCCTTTGGAAGTGTATCTTCAAGTTAAATTTCTAGATATGAATTGCTGGGTCAAAAAGAGAGTAATTTACGTTAGTTTTTTAGATATTGTTAAATTCTCCCTCCATGGGGATTGTATGAGCTACACGAGCCTCTTCAGAGATGTTAAGAGGCAAAAATGTATCACAGATTTGATGAAATCTGTACTGCCCGGAGAGTCATGAAAAGCGCACCGCCTTGTGCAGAGCACCCGCTCAGGAAGGAGCAGCTCTTAGTGTTATCTTGGGTGACATGGGGTGACGTTTCCTCGCCATTCGAGCGGTCAGAATGGAATGGGACAGTGTGTGTTCAGTGCTCCAGCGTGGTCCGGGCCCCCACCCGTGTGAGTGCCCTTTTTCTCTCTGTGCCTCAGCTGCAACCTGCTGGGATTGTGCCTTCCTTGCGGGCCGAGTCAGTGCCTCATAAGTCTTTAGCAGGGTGCTTTGGATTTAAGAATATATTTTAAATGTTTGTAAACTGATGAGACCTCCGAATACAATTTTGAATCCAGCAGTAAAGGGGTTCCTTTTTCTTGTGCACGTTAACCGTCTCAGCCAGCAACTATTCTGACAGTGAGGCAAGGCACCGACACTTCTCCTGCATCATTTGGGAGTCTCTTCACTTAAAATCTTCGTGAACCTCAAGGAACACTCCAGGTGGCAGGAACAGAAGATGTTGACTGCTAGGCTGCCTATTTATTTACTCATCTGCCCTGCGGAGTAACTTCAGTTAAGTTAGAGTGGAAGGAATTTGGTGTCACCTGTCTCTGTCTCCTCAAAGCTGCTTTACTCCTCTCCCATGTCTTCATATCGAATTTTTTAATTCTAGGGTCTGAAACAGTCGTTATCAGTCAGTTAATAGGTGACCTGAATTCACAGTGAAGGAGGTTTTCTGGAGATTAATATGCGGTGGTTTGCATCTTTCACTTCTGAATGTCAGTCAAGTTCAGTACAGTTCTCTTTGGATTTAACCAGTACTGAAGTGGCAAGATTCTTTTTCCAAAACATTTTAACAGTGTCTATTGTTCGATGAATTCCAGTTACGGGGAAAAGGGTAGGTGCTGAAACTACTCTTCAAGGCCGTTAGTAAGCTGTCTGCATTTTCACCATGAGGGATGTAGATGGATATGCCTTTATTGGCTTCACTTTTTCACGTACTGGGTTCTTTTCTGACCCACACCTTCAGTCCGATATCCAGCTGTTACCTGAAATACAACATGGCTTCAGTTAGGTCATCATTTCGCCAGTCTTTCCTTCTTCCCACCTTTGTCTGCACAGCTTTCCTGCGTCTTCAGAGCCACTTTGTTCTCCTAGTCGGGGTCCCAAAGTCTTTGAGTCTTTGACTCCCCTCCTGTATTTATTTATTACACCCAGCCCGTCAGTTCCCGGAGCTGAGTTCTAATTGCACTTACCTCAGTGTGCTTTTGTGTCTCTTCCTTTCTTTGCAGACCCGCTCCTGTCACTTTGTTCTAGACTTCTCCTTCCAGACTGGCCAGTCTCCCTTTGCCTTCCTACACACACTGTCCTCCAGCTCATCTTCCTTAAGTACGGCTTTTACTCTGTTCCTTTTCTGCTCGAAACGGCTCCCTGTTATCCTTACAGCAGGACACCCTGACTCTTGGCTTAATTTTATCTCTCACTGTTCCTTAACACAAATACTCTCCTGGGTTAGGCTAGTCCTCTCCTTGTTGTTCCTTTATACAATAAGAAAAAAATAAGAGAATGGAAGGGAAGAAGCTTAAACTTTTTATTATGAAAAGTTTCAAGCATATGAGGCCTATGCAGAAAGTATCCAGCCATGTAATATGAAAAGGAGACATTTATTGAGGAAGATACAAGGTACAAGAAATGTACATAGGACAGTGACTCCTCAGTACCCTTCAAAGTAGCACTTTGGGACCTCACACAGTTCTCCTAATCGCCATCAACTACCCCATTGTATTTTCCTGAATCTCATCGACAGTCCCAAATCTCCACCCTTTCAAAGGTGATTTTAGTTTTGGGAAAAGCCAGAAGTTGCAGGGCACCAAATCTGGGCTGTAGTGTGGCTGAGTCACCTGGGTCATTTGACGTTTCGCCAAAAAACTCTGCACGAGACGTGATGCATGAGCAGGCGTGTTGTAATGAAGCTGCCAATCACCAGTTGCCTATAGCTGGGGCCTTCTGGATCATCCAAATAGTTTCCGCAGAGGAATGTTTAAGCTAATGCAGACTTTGATGCACATTCGTTGCTCTACTTGCTCAGTCATTTTCAGTGTAATGGCCACACAGTGCACATGCTCACTCAGTGGCATCTACTGCCCCCACTGACTAGCACAGTGAAGTCATCATTGTTCACACATGCGCATTCCAGTCCACTCGCCTTGGCTGCCAGGTTACATGGATGTTGCGTAAATGGTTCTCATTGTGTTAACAATGGCTGGACTTTTTCCAGACAGACCTCGTGTATGGCAGTAGAGGGAGTAGTGTAATAGATGCCTATGTCCCTGCCATATCTGTCCACCTCAGTAACACTCAGCCTTTTGCCCATCCATCTCCATATCGCTCCCCAACTCCTTTTTTTATTTTTTAATCCTCATCCGAGGACATTTTTTCATTGCTTTTAGAGAGAGAGGAAAGAAGGTAGGGAGGGGGTGGATGGAGGAGGGAGAGAGAGAGAGACAGACAGACAGACAAACATGTCGATGTGAGAGAGAAACGTGAGTCGGTTGCCTCTTGTAGGCCCCCAATAGGGGATTGAGCCCGCAACCTTTCTGGTGTACTGGATAATGCACTAACTGACCAAGCCACAGCAGCCAGGGCTCCCCCCACTGTTTTTTCACTTGAGGGTGTTTTAAATCAGTTTCCAGACATCATTTACCTGGAAGTAGTTCCATATACATCTTTAAAGATTACTTAACAGTTTGCTAGTCAGATCATCTTTACAGTTTCCCTGTCAGCTGATGATTTCATTTGTATGCACATTGAATTTTTTTTAATTTATTGATTTT
Organism: Macrotus californicus; assembly: GCA_007922815.1. NCBI lineage: Eukaryota > Metazoa > Chordata > Mammalia > Chiroptera > Phyllostomidae > Macrotus > Macrotus californicus. The sequence continues at coordinate 45,317 of VMDR010001675.1, forward strand.
AGAGAGAGAAAGAAACACTGATTTGTTGTTCCACTTACTCCGTGCATTCACTGATTGATTCTTCTAAGTGTCTGACAACCTTGGTGTATCAGGACGACCCGATACCCCATTGAGCCACCCAGCCAGGGCCTGTTTACACGCTTTTGGTGTTTAGGAGGCACCCCACTCTGTGTTGCCTCCCCTCTCATTTATCCTTAGAAGGCCCAGCCTCACATGTGGAGCTGTACCAAAGCCATTCAGATAATTGAAGAAGTTACCATATATTTCTGGTATCTGTCATGGCACATATATCACAGTTTGAACATGTAATAGACATGTAATAACTTCTTTTAAAATTAGGGATGCTTGGGGGTTTAGATCTTTGACCTGGGTCTTACTTGTATCAGTGGATTATTTATAGCCTTAAGTTTCTTATTATGCACTTTGATTTTGCATTTTTAGATTAGCAGTTGCTTTAAAAGGCTTGAGACCTGGCTTTAAAATCAGTTTTAAAGTTTTGTGCATTTAAAAAGATGTTACTGGCAGACTGGCTGTCTGAAACCTACCTGGAATTACTTTCAATTCATCTTTTACTTAGTTTTCTTATTCTTTAAATTTAGTGCTTTTTAGTGAAATAAACTACTTTTTTCCTTGTGTACACCAATACTTGTCAAAGTAAATTTTTAAAGCATGGTAATTAAAAAATAACTTTATTATTTTTGTTACAAAAGTGATTCACATGGGAAAAAGATTATAAAAGAAGACAAAATACATACACAAGAAATCAAGTTGCTCGTAAATTCACCACCCAAAGACAACTATTTTTTAACATCGTGGTTTCTGTCTCTAGTCTTTTTTGTACATGTTTGTTTTTGTGTTTGTTGAACTATGCGCAAGAGTAATTTTTTTTTTAAATGTCCCTGCCGTACTCTTGGGCCACAATAACAGGTCACAATGTTCTGTTTCTTGTTTGTTAAATCTGGCCTATAAGCAACATAAAAAATACAGACTTCATTCCAGGTTGTACTGCTGGTGGCATACTTTCTCATTATGATTTTAACCACAAGCGCTTAGTTTGGAGCAGAAGTAATGGGAGGGTTTTATTACTGTCAAGTAATCCGGGGCCACCAACTTCCTACATTAGATTTGCTCAGCCTTTTAAAATTTTAGACTTGAGACTTCTAGAAGTTGGACTCTGCATCTTCGTGGAAGATGGGGTCCAAGTTCTACTTCTGATGCTGTATGATTTTATTTTTCCCATCTCTGTGGGATGAGAAATTCTTAAAAGTAGGGGCATGGTCATGTAAATTTCTGTTCCCATAGGGTTTGGCACAGAATAGATACTTTCAGTGGATTATGCCAAAGGTGGCTTTGCCACGTTTTGTGAGGAATGGGATGAACACACACACTGCCTGTGCATCATTATTAGTTATCTGTTCCTATGGAATACATTACTTCAAAACGCAGCAGCTTAAAACAACAAACACTTGTTTTTCTCACACAGTTTCTGTGGCCGGGAATTCAAGAGCAGCTTACTTAGCCGGGTGGCTTCAGCTCAGTGCCTTTGTGAGGTTGCAGTTATCTGCAGGCCGGAGACGGGGACCTACTCCAAGGCGGTTCACCCCCGTGGCCGTGGTCAGTAAGTTTCAGCTCCCTGCCACGTGGCTTCTCCATGGGGCTGCTTAAGCTCCTGAGAGTGTGGCAGGTGGCCTCCCTCAGAAGCAGCATCCAGTGCCTTCCATGACCTCTGTCAGAAGTTACATGCCAACGTTGGCACTGTTTTTTAGGAGTGAATCTCTAAGTCCAGTCCACGTTCAAGAGGAAATCAGGCCGTATCTCCTGAGAGGAGGAGTGTCAAAGAATCTGCCGACAGATTTTAAAGTCGCCACACATGTGTTGCGTGCGTAAACTTCCAGTTGATGAATATTCAGCTTTGGGATGACCTGATCCCAGTGCACCTCATTTTTAATAGGCCCTTGGTGAATTCTGATACACCCTAAAATTTTGAGATTCACTAACTTAAATAAGTGGAGAAGGATAACTGAGTTCATGGATTAAAAGAAATGATAATGTTTCCTATGAACGCAATTCCCAGCTGGCCTTTTTTCTTTCTTTTTCTTTTCCTTTCATTTTCCTTTTCTTTTGCCCTTTCCTTCCTTCCTCCTTCCCTTCCTCCCTCCCTCCCTCCCTTCCTTCCTTCCTTCCTTCTAAAAAGAAATTAATGAGCAATCTAAAACTTAAGGAAATTCAGAAGACAAAGAATAGGCAAAACTATTTTGAAAAAGAATAAAGCTAAAGTATTGGGTTGGCCAAAAAGTTCATTTAGTTTTTTCTGTACGATGGCTCTGGTAGCCCTTAGTTGTCTTGAATTTCATTCCTAACAGTTTTGTTAGATTGTACTGTGACAGCTGTCATATCAGCGTGCATTTTTAAAAAACTTATCAAAATTGGTGAATTTTTGTGCAGCCATTTTAATATTGAAGATGGAAAAATAAGCAACATTTTTGGCGTATTATACTTTATTATTTAAAGAAATGTAAAAATGCAACAAATGCAAAAAAGATTTGCGCAGTGTATGGGGAAGGTGTTGTGACTGATCACACGTCAGAAGTGGTTTGCGAAGTTTCTTGGTACTATCGACATTTCGGCCAAATAACTCTTTGCTGTGGGGCTGTCTTATGCATTGGAAGGTGTTTAACAGCACCCCTGGCCTCTGCCCACTAGAAGCCAATAGCGGGGGGTAGCTGACATACTCAGAATATCCAAATCAATAAAGTTATTGGTGAAAATGAAAAATGTGTCTTTTATTTTACAGAAAAAAACACATGGACTTTTTGGGCAACCCAGTACTTAATATTATCTGATTTCAAGACTCGCTGTGAAAAAGAACCTTACTGTGGAGGTCAAAACTGTGTCCACGTGAGGACAGAACAGAGTTCAGAGACAGACCGGTGATTGTACGGTCGTTTCATTTTCAGTAAGAGGTCAGAGCAATTCAGTTGGAAAGGACTCTCTTTCAAAAACCAGTGATAGGACACAGGGCATCTTTATAGGTTCAAAAATGTGCCCTGTTCCTTACCCCTGTAAAACTCCTAGAAGAAAAGGTACTCACAATGCATGTATCTCCCAAAATAGTGTAGTCCAGAATGTATAGAGAACTCTTATAACTCAGTAATAACAAGACAAACAAATATTTTTCAACCGAGGGAAAGATTTGAGGAGATACTACATCAAAGAAGTTATGAGTGGCCAATAAACCCAGGAAAAGATACTCATTTGGTTAGGAAATTTGCATTAAAACCACAGTGAGAGAACCACTGCTCACCTGCCAGGATGGTTAAAGTTCAAGGCTGGTAATTCCGGTGTCGGTGAGGTGAGAATGTAGCGTTTGGGACTCTCATGCGTTGTTGGTGGGATGTATGACGGCAGAGCCCTGGTGGAATGCAGTCCAGCAGTTGCCTATGAAGTTAAACGTGCACTTACCACTTGACCCAGTAAGGTCTGTGCTGTGTATACCCAAGAGAAATGAAAACCTGTCATTAGAAGGATTTGTGTATGAGTGGTCATAGTAGGTTCAGTCAGAATAGCCAGTGTCTGGAAACAGCTCACACGTCCATCAACTGGAGAATGGATAAATAAATGGCAGTGCATCGATACAATGAAATACCACTCAGCAGGAAAACCTAACCAACTGCTGATACATCCAGCAACATGAATGAATGACAAAAATACTGTGTTGAGTGAAAGAAGCCAGACACAAAAGAGGAAGTCCTGTGTGGTTTCATGCATATGCAATTCTGGTAATCCAGACAGGTGTATTTCATGGTGCTGCAGATCAGTGGTTGCTTCAGGTTGGGGGTGGGCATAAGAGAAACGTTTTGGGGTATTGCTCTACATCTTAATTTCTTAAAAAAATTGTTCTTTTGAGAGGGAGGGAAGGGGGGGGAGAGAGAGAGAGACATTGAGTTGTTCCACTCACTTGCTCACTCATCGGCTGCATCTTCGTGTGTGCCCTGACTGGAGTCACACCCGCACCCTTGATGTATAAGAATGGTGCTCTAACCAGCTGGGCTGCCTGGCCAGGCCTTGTTCTACGTCTTGATTGTGGTGGGTATTACACCTGTGCATATTTTCATTAGAGTTCTATCACACTGTCTTTGAAATGTGTGTATTTCACTGTCTAGAAACTGTATACTTCATTGAAGTTGATTGAGAACACATCTCTTGAGGTTGGATTTTCCAGACATTGCATAGATAACCGTCTAATCTTGAGAGTCAGTGTCCAGGTTTATTCCTTTGTATCATTTATAGCTTAGTCTTAATAGGACCAGACCTAGGAGACAAATGCCGAACTTTGCTTCCTTTTATTGTGGAGTTGTCTCCCCTTCCTGCCTGCACGTTTGTAACACATCTTAGTTTTAGAGTCAGGGTAATGGGCTGCCTTGTCTGTACGGCTTTGTGAAATCTTTCCCTCCACTGGAATCCCCCAGGAAAGATTTCCCAAAGTGGTCCAGACCAGGCAGCCCATTACCCTGCCCCTAAAACCAAGACATGTGTTACAGATGCCATTTGAATCCTGTCATTGTGCTGCTTGACCAGCTTGTCAAGGTAGGTGGGCAGGAGACACCTCTGACTCCTCTTAACTGACTCATCTCTTATGGTTGCAGATTCTCATAAACACAAAGATAAACACAAAGATCGGGAACACCGGCACAAAGAGCACAAGAAGGACAAGGAGAAGGACCGAGAAAAGTCCAAGCATAGCAACAGGTAAGGGTTGAACCAGCAGCCCCTCCAGTCCGCAGTGGGTTGGCTGTGGCTGGGCTCACCTAGAATAGGCCTTAGCTCGAGCCACAGGTGAACAGCTGGATAGCTAAGTGAGCCAAGGCTGTGTTTGATTCCAGTGACTAATAGGATGGCCTGGATAATTCAGGCTTCCCGGTGATGCCATTGTGCAGATCAGGAGGTGTGACATGAGTGTGGTGAATTTCCTTCCAGTGTACACCTCATTAAAGTGTAATTTTTGAGTAAGCCAGCTATGGATTCATGGTAATATGATGGCCTTTAATCAAGTGTTCGGAGATGTTGCCCTGACAAAAGGTGACTGTATTGGAGACATGAAAGACTTTTTTCTTCCTTCTGTACTTTTCTCCTGGAGAGGGCATTCCTAGCTCTCATCAGGCTAGAGGGGTTCAGCTCTCTCAAAAACCAGTGACCGCCAACTTGGATGAAGCTCAGTGCTGCCCCCTGGGACTCAAGCCTCAGAAAGATGTTTTCTTGTTCAATTTGCCCCCCCGCACCCCCCCCCCTTTTCTGTGTGTGTGTGTGTGTGGCGGGGGCAGATGGTTAAGTCCCAAGATGTGCAGGGTGCCTTTGGATGTCGTACCGCTGGTTGAAAATGAGGACTAAGGCTTCTGTCTTGAGTAAAGGCAGTCAGCGAGAAAGCCGTATTCTCATAGTGGTCTAAGGCTCGTTAGAGAGGAGCTTACGCAGAGATCAACCATGTATTAGAACAAGTGGCTCCAGCCTGGGCTCTCTTAGAGCTGCACTTGACTCTTGGGTTTGAACTGCTCTGGTTCACTTGTGTGCGTTTTTTTTCAATAAATACTGTTAATGTGTTTTCTTCATAACATTTTCTTTCTTCTGGCTCACTTCATTGCACGAGTATAGTAGGTAATACATATAACATGCAGAATATGTGTTAATTGACTGTTTATGTTATCGGTAAGGTTTCCAGTCAACAGTAGGCTTTTAGTAGTTAAATTTTTGTGGAGTCAAAAGTTACACAGGGAGTTTTGACTGTACATGGGGTGGGGAGTTGGCACCCCTAACCTCCTCATTGTTCAGGGGTCAGTTATGTCTCTTCAGCTTGGTTTGTTGTCTGCAGACAAGTTAAAGTGAGAGTCGCTCTCTCTCTCTCTCTCTCTCTTCATGAATAAGCCTTTCTGGACTCTTCAAATAGCCAGGGTAGTTTTCTCTCGTGGGAGTGTTTCTTCACAAACCACTTACCATCTCTGTGGTCTGCCCCGCCGCCCCGCTCCCCGCCACAACTCACATCTTAACACATGATCATCGAGTTTCCATTTTCGTTCCTCCACTGAATTTATTCTCAGTAGGTGAATCCAAACTCAGTTCACATGCATCTCCTAGACTCTTACGGTCCCTTGGAGCAGAGTTGGGGTCTGATGTGTTCATTTTACATCCTCAAGGCTTAGTAAGTAACAGTTCATATTTATAGAATGATGAGTGGGTGACCCATCGATACACCAGTTCCCATCTCCTCTCTTCTCACATTCACGGTATTCTACAAGGCAGAGTTCCTTTTGGCCATCCTAAATTTCAAACAAGGTTTTTTGTATTTGTGGTGAAATGTACATAACATGAAGTTTGCCATTGGAAGTGGCATTAAGTACATTCACAGTATTACAGAGCCATCAGCAATGTCCGTCCCCAGAACTTGTTCGTCATCCCAAGTGATCTCTGACCCTGTTAAACAGTGCCTCCCCATTCTCTTACCCCATCCTTGGCAACTTCTGTTCTCCTCTATGGATCTGCCTATTCTAAATACCTCATGAAAGTGGCATCATAAAATGCTATCTTTTTTGTGCCTGGCTTATTCCCCTTAGCATGATGTTTTCAAGGTTCATCCATGCCGTAGCACATCAGAATTCTATTTGTTTTTATGGCTGAATAATATTCCATTGTATGTCTGTCTGGTATTTTTCAAACTCCATTCATTGGGAGCATTTCAGATCTTGCTTCCCAGCAACTGCAGTCAGTTTGGCTCAAATAAACTCAAATGAATTTTTATAAAAATGTTTAAAAATCCGATCATCTGTTAACGGACACTTGGGTTGTTTTTTACCTTTTGACTGCTGGGAATAGCGTTGCTATAAACGTGAGTGCACAGTGTCTGTTTGAGGCTGTGCTTCCGGTTCTTCTCCATGTGTATTCAGGGGAAGAGTTGCTGGGTCGAGCCGAACAAGTATTTTCATCCTGCCTGCCGTGTTTATGCTTTGCTAGACGATGTGAAGTGCCAAGAAAATGAGATAATCTTTGACCATGAAGAACTTCATGATCTGAAGAAAATGCCTATAGATCAGATGAAGAAGTGCTAATTTTCATGTTGCCAGCAATTTGTCCAAAAAGACTTTTAAAAGATAGAGGTTAATATTGAAAACATAAGCGTTTAAAAATCGATCCCTGCTTCTGTGGTACATCTACTTCGCCAGCTGTGTGATTTACAGCTATGGTGGAGAGAAGGTTGGGGAGAGTGGCATGAAACATTTTGAGACATGTTTGGTCCTGCCCTTTGTTACCAGAATCTCCTTTTTTAAAAATAAAGAGTGTGCTTTTGGTGTCATTTTTCTTGAAAAAGCCACAATAGCTTAATTGCCTTTTTCTAAGAGAAGACCTCTCGTCCTGGTCCATCTGCTTTGGTCTCATGTGATCTTGGCAGATGAAGTAACGTTTCTTCACTCAACTTCCTCCTCTTCCCCTGTTTCCTCATATTAATACATGCTTCAGAGGGGACCACGCGTGGGAGTCCGTGAGCATAAAAGCTCTACAGATGTGGTGGGTATTTTGCATATCCATCAGAGTGTAATTTTCCAAAATGGTAGCATAGGCAAATTCAGGAATTTGTCGTGTAATTTTGTGCCTTTTAATATTTTATTTCCTTCATTTCTAATCAAAATGCTTAAGAAAGTAACCTGATTGCCAAGAGGCATTGGAAAAACCTGGCCTGAGTTTCTGTTTACACATGACTAAATCTAGCCCTGGATCTCCGATTCACATGTAAATAAATAACTTTAAGACAGTTGAAGCAGATGATGTGTTGTAAGCAGACTTTTAAATACTTCCTAGTTGACCTCTATTTAAACACTACCTTTTTGCAACAAAGGAAGTGTCTTGGTTATAGTCCACCAAAATCCTGTACACTGTGTTCTCTTTTTAAGTGACTTCTTCTTAAATTTTGGGTTTCTTAATTTTTCTTCTCTAGCAGGTTAAGGAAATCTCAAAGCTTGTTTAGTCACCTCTGAAGCCCAGAACGAGCCCAGCATGTTCTGTTTGAAAGTGCTTCGCTTTGTCCCAGCACTTCACTACTAACAGATGTGTGGCTCTGTTCCTTGCTTCTCTGCTAGAGACTGGTACCAGCCGTTTCTCCTGGGGTTGCACTAGGGGCCCACATCCGGGAGGCATCTTTCTCCTGCATGGTAATGTCCACTGCATCCCTGGAATGTCAGAGACTGGGAAACCAGCCTTTCTGCTGAGAGAATGGGATGCGGACCCACCCCTCAGGGGATCCCATCTTACTCCTGCAGTTTCTCCTTTATTCTCACTGAAGATGCAGACTAAGGGAGAGCGTGTTAAAGATCGTTCCACCGTATTTCTTTGTATGCACAGGAGTCTTGGTGACATGCCCGGAGTCGCAGGGCAGCAGGGCAGCAGAACTAGGAGGCGGCCAGCGCTTGAGTTCTCTCATGTTTTCTTCCACTGCGACGTTCCTTCCAGTAAACATGCACACGTACACGCACGCACATAGGAAAACAAGCCCCTTCCTAAGGAAGGCCAGTTGTGTGGCTGAACCGTCTGTTTTCCTACCAGCACCTCTTTCTCAGGTGCATGCTGTAGGCAGCTCAGGGTTTAAAGTGCCAGCACATTTCAGGCACTGCCTCTTTCACTCGGGGCCCCAGATCTCTCAAAGCTTTTGTCACTTGTTGTATAATTTCATTAAATTCTGACTCCATGAAAACCTTATCTCTATCTCCTGTTTGATTTATATAACATCACAGGAGGAGCTTATACCAGAGTCAAATAAAAATAATTTCTTCTTTGTATCTCTGACACCACTTTTTTCTGTTAGCATTACTATTAGGACTCTAGATCCTTGTAAAAAATACATAAATCCTCTTAAAAGAAACAAAAGGAATACTCTTATTAGATGCTAAGGAATTACTAGCCTTATAGGATCTTACCAGACATTTCTTTGAAAGGTTGCATTCTTAGCCATAAATTATCTTTAATACTTGACCTCTTCTATAAACAACATTATTAAGAGCAATGTGGGGGGGGGTGGTTTTGAAAATAAAGGACTGTCATGTGTGTGAAAAACAGGATTCCCCCTGCTGGGTTTGACTGCGTGCCTCTTGCTGGTTTCAAACCTGGCGCTTAGGCTGCAGTGACAAGTTTGTGGAAAGCCAGGGGAGACAGGAAAGCGCTGGTGAACAGCACAGAAGGTGCTCTTCCAGCCGCGCTGGCAGTGCCCGGCTGTGCAGTCTGGTGAGAGCCCGCTGACAGTGCGGACGCTGTTGTGTCCTGCCTTCCCTTCAGTTCCAAGTCCTGCCCAAAGTAGGGCTGAGGGAATGTAGGATTTTATGGGACTGTACTGGAAATTGAGCAACTGGTTCTCAGATTAGGGGGAATTTTTCTAAACGTAATCAAATTTATTTTTTTATGAGCTGTTTACTGAAGCCCTTTATTTAGCTTTACATCCCTGTGTCAGCCTGCCTGGCGGAAATGGACAGTTAGTTCATAGGTAGGTAGAGAAGAAGGCTGGACAGTTTAGAAACATGAGAACTGAGTACCATGGCATTCTCACGAGAGTCAGGGTGATGTGGTAAAAAAGCACACTAAAACAGAACCCGAGAGGCCAGATTCCGTCATTGACTAGCCTGTGAGCCCCACACTCACCAGCTGAGTGTCCTAATGCAAGCCACTTAACTTCCGGGTCTCACTTCCCACTTTGGGCGAGTGTTGGGAGTAGAGCTGGCCGGGTCGAGTTTGCCATTCTGTCGGGGGAGTCGAGGTGGAAACAACGTGTAGAAAACAGTTGAGAGGGTGGTGGTGGTGGCAGAGATGGTGGTGATCACCACAAAGCTTGGTGAGTGTCATTCAGGTAAGTTGGAGCAGTTGTTGTGGATAGTTGGATCTAAACGTATTGATAACATCTAATTTGGAGTCCTAGATTTCAATTATATCTAGCTCTATTACAGTGAACTAGAGTTATTTTTTAAAAGATCTCATGGTGGAAACAGCATTTGAGCTAGCCATTGAAAGATGCTTAAAATCTTGACAAAGGAAGGTGATGGCTAGAAAGAAGGGCATTTCAGACGATGAGAAAAGCATAAACAAAACATGGAAGTGTTGTGTAATGAACTGCGCTCTGGGGAGACATCCATCCAGTTGGGTGGGTACAGGGATTCATGGGATGGGATAAGTAGAAAATGAGGCCAGAAAAGTGACTTTTGGGGGGAAATTAGTAAAATCTACTTCAAGAAGTTGGGACATAAAACAATAGTTGGAACTTGATTCTGAAGGGAGCAAGTGGCCATTGAAAATAGCTGAGAACGGGGGTAGAGCATTTAGCCACACGTGGCCCGAGAGGCCTAAGGAAAAGGGCTCCTAGTTTGGGTGACTGCGTGGCTGTTTATCCCATTAATAGAGATAAGGCAGTTCAGGATGTGTATTGGGTTTGGGCACATTCCTTTATCCTCCCTGGCCTGCCAACAAAGGATTGAATAATTTCTGAGATGCCATTCAACTCACAGTTCCAATAATTCTTGTGATTTTGAGCATTAAGTGAAAAGCATTAAGAAATCTTGATTTCCTAGAGTCTTTCTGCTGCGTTCTTTTCTCAGAGGCAACTTTTGCTTTTACTTAGAATTTTTTATTTAGCAAACATTTAAGCTTTAATTGCCTGCTCTTCTTGAAGGGGCCATGGGTTTCCTCCTTCCGCAGCTCTGAGCTCTCAGGGCTCTCCTGTAGGAATCCCCTGTGATTCTGTTGACTGCACCCTGCGGAGGGGCTGGGGGGCGGTGGTTGTCTTGGAACAACCAGGTAGCTGGGGTGAGTCCATTCCCGTAGCCGTAGTGGCTAAGTCCTTGTCTCAGAAGATGAAGAGGCTCCTTCTGCCCTTAGCAGTGCTGCTTTCCCGCTTCGGGAAGTACCGCAGCAGAGTGGTCCACTGTGGAGTCAGATGGCCTAAGTTTACATCCTACTTAACCTCTCATTAGATGTGTCTCTTTGGGGGAGTTATTTAACCTTACCTACCATGTCTCAGTTTGCACATCTGTAAGATGGAGATACTACAACTTACCTTAGTTTTGTTGCCGGGGTTGAATTGCTTAGAAGAGTGCCAGGCACTTGGTGGTATCCAGGTATCTGTTAAATACTCTTATTGGTGATAGTGGACAAGCTATTTTTGCGTGTTCGTTTTCTTTAACAGATTTAAATGGTTTCCCATAGCCAACATCTTACTTCCAGAGTATCAGACACAGGCTTTTTTTGGTTTGGTTTGGTTTTCCAGAGAGGTAGCAAATGCCATCACTGGGCAGAAGGAAAAGACTGTTCCCTCCTGGCATCTCCCTACTTCCACTTTTCTGCCTGAGTGCCTTAGAGGAGCCCTGGCCAAACTTGTCTGCTCAGCTCCAGCAAGGGTCACAAACCAAAGGTTTCACCATCATCACTTTAAAAATAGTGTCGGTTACTTTTTTCCGTAGTGGAATTTAGCTAATTGAAGCATAGGACAGGCATGAACACTGGAGAGACGGCTTTGACTCTATCATTTGTTCTCTTTGGCATTGACTTCTGCTTTCCCGACTGCTGGTGTGGTGGGTCTATTCCCAGACAGACGTGAGCCCTGAGTCCCAAGGAGTCGGCGTGTGGGTGTATGTGTGTGTGTGTGTGTGTGTGTGTGTAGCCACTAATTGGGTGTTTTCTCTGTCGGATTGCTGATGATGAAAATTCCTGTTGCATCCAAAAGTGTGACCATTACGGAGGTTCTGGAACTGTCTGTGTTTCGGCCTTCAGTGTATCCCAGACTAAACTCATTGTTAAAATGTATTTGTTCCTCCTGTCTTTTTGTTCCCTGTATCATCCCCACTGAAGTTTTTTCAGTATCTCACTCACCTATTCTACAGCCTCTGATCTGGCCAGTATTTGTAGCCTTCTGTGGTATTTAAAGCACTCTTTGTGACTGTGATACCGTGGATGAAAACGTAGTGGGATCAGGATAAAGACAACTGTAACCTCTCTTACAACAGGCAGCCAACACACGAGCTCCTCTTCTGCACTGCTCACACCTTCCGTCATCTCCCAGTGGGCAAGGTGCTGCTCTTTAAGCCACCATAAAAGCCAGACTAGTTTTAAACATTTTGGAAAAAGCAGTCCAGGTTAGGAAACTGTGCATGATGATGAGTCAGCCTAACTGAGCCCACATTCGCTTCATTTCTACCACTGGCCAAATCCTGCTTCTGATTTCCATGGCACAGCCTTAGGTACGCATCTGTCTCACAGGACTCTGTCCCCGAGATGCATTTGCCCTTTGCCAGCACTTCTGCCCTCGTAGAGGGGATACAGATGAGGGGGAATGCTCCAGCCCTCTCTGCTCTCTCTGGAGGCAGGGACAGACACAGCACTGACAAGCAGATAGGATGTTTGTATTGTGTTGTGTTCAGAGGCCTAGTAGGGCTCCTCAAACTTGAATTTCTACAGTCCCCGGTGGAATGCCTTGTGTACCGCAAGATGTCCTTACTCTGAATCATCTGAGCTCACTTAATATGAAAATGTAAACCTGCTCTCTTCCATCTAGAAGTTGGGAGAGAGTTCCCTTTGGAAAGTCAAGTTGATAGTTTCATCTCATTCTGTTCTTTGTGGTTAACTGTGACCTACAAAGGGGTTACTACTGTAGCAGGAACTTGGAATTTCCTGAATAGATTTCCCTCTGGTTAGTAGGCAGAGGAAGGATCTTTGACTTTTTTCACGTAGCTAGGGTGGCCTGGGTTCTGTCTCCTCACCTTGTTGCCTGTCGACCTCTTCTCCCTTACCTCCGTCCCCTCTGTCCATGTGAGGGTGAGCAGTGGAGCTCAAAACTGGGGGGCTGCGTGTTAAACCTACAGGTTGTCCGCGCTGTGATTGCCAGAAGGCCAGTTTTGTAGTGAGACAGACTGATGTTGGAAGAAGTGCTGTCATTGAGAAAGGACAAGGGGGGGAAGGTGGGACGTGAAGGAGGGTAGAGTGTTTCTAAACGTAGATTGCTGAATCGACCATTTGTAGTTTTGTGGGAAGACCAAAGGAGGAGCCGTGATCCCAAAGGTTTTATCATTTCAGTTACCCAGGATCTCTGTTGTAGAAAGTTTCTACTTGATGGTAAAATAAAGTTTTCGCCTTAATATCAAATCTCAGAGTGGCCATGCATTTGTCTCTAGCTGTAGTCTATCTTAAGTTGTAGGTATTTATTTCATGGAATTGTAAAGGTACTGATTCAGTAGGAGATGAGCTGAGCTTGGAGATGGAAATACTGATTTAAAGTTTAACTCTGCTTCTTCCTAACATAACTTTAAGACAGAACCACTGGCTTCTCTGTTTCTAAATCAGTCTAAGGGGAGCACACCCTTGGCTTAGAAACGCTTTTTTCCCTTTTCTTGGTATATTCATTCATCAATATTATGGATGTAATTGTTCCATACTTTTTTGCTTTCAGGCAAAACCTCTGTAGATGACCATTGATATTTCTTACAGTCAACGTTAAAACCCAACTAAAGCTACAGTGCTGTGTGACAGAGGAGTGACGTCGGCACACACTGTGCTGGCAGTGTCAAAACCACGTGGAAGCTCTCACAGGATCAGTTGCAGTCTTGGCAACCTTGCTGTTTTACTTGTCATTCGGAGGCGGGGGTGTTCTGCAATTGAGGCATTTTTGAACAAAGTGAAGGATGAACTTTTTGATAAAACATTGCATTTTGGAAAAACATTTAGGAGAACACACTTTGTAGAGTGACATCATACTCATGCGGAGAGTAAGCATGGTGGAAAAGCTTGGTCGCATGTGGCCCAGCTGGGGCTGGAGCTAGGCTCAGTGTTTTCGTGGTTCAGAAGAAAAGTTTGCTCATATAGGAACGTGTTATTTCGGTGTGTAGTGCCTCTAAATAACCTAATGAGGGAAGGGAATATGAACAAGGGAGAATGGACCTTGTGTTTTCCACAGTTCCTGGATCTTCCCTCACCTATAGTCCTGTTCCTTCTAGTCCTCATATTCTCTGGCTAGATTTTAGAGTTTCTGCTTATTCCCCACCCCCCTGGACTCAGTTGGGGCTCCTTTTGTGTGCATGCAGAGATGTGCATGATGGCAGATGCGCTCCTGATCCTGGTCTGTGCCTCTTACCTGACTGGTTGCTGTCGTTTGTTTATCTGTTTTTGGCCTTCGATGCAGCCAGGTTTGGCCACATCTTTTTGGACAAACTTCATGGGTTGGACATAGTTCAGTGAGCTCATTGCTGGTAAAATCTAATTTTTTGTGGGCTGAAAGGTGTGAAATGTGACAGATGGGAAATACAGTCTCTGATGGGAAAGGCAGGAGCCGGTGCTGCCCATAGGCCTGACTGTCCCTGTCAGGTGTTTTGTGTCTGGATGGACTCCTCCTCGCCCCTCCCCAAGTCCTAGCACTTCATTCAGACTCCCTTTTGTTACCTTGTGGAATATATTGGTGAAGTGTGCAAGGTCCCTAGACCGTCTGCCGGACGCACTGACAAAAACCGTCATCCAGGGTTCTGCCACTTCAGACTGCAACACGCCATCTTCGCTTAGGGAGGGCCTCTGTAGTCTTTGTCCGCTTGCACGCTTTTGTGTAGTCACAGTCATTTTACACGCGTACACGTCGTTCCGACGGTTTTACGTAGGGACTGGAGCACCATTTTACACGCGTACGCATCGTTCCGACAGTTTTACGTAAGGACTGGAGCACCTGCAGATTTGGGCATCTGCGCTGGGAGGAGGTGGTGTTCCTGGAACCAGTCCCCCTTGGGTGCAGAGGGACAGCTGTACTCCTTTTTTTTCCATTTGTCATAAGCATTTTCCATGTGTATTTGTAGGACTTGTAAATTATAGCATGTTAGTTACCTAGTTTAATATATCACAGTTTCTTCCTGTTACTAACTTGTATCTAGTTTTTTGGTGGTTTCTTTTTGTTTGCTGCTTGGTGTGGGAAGCATCAGAGTGAACATCTGTGTAATGTTATTTCCCAAAGAGAAATACCCAGGAGCTAGTTCTCAGGGTGTGAACATTTTAATGGCTCTTGCTTTGAATGTTGTAGTTTGTTTTCCAGAGGAACAGTGCCATTTTACAGTGCTACCAGTGTGTCCACAGACCCTTTTAAAAGCAAGGCTTTTAAACATTTAGCACAGGACATGCCTTTGCTTTTAGATGACTCTGTCAGCTCCGTCTAGCAGTAGCCAACTTTCCCCAGTAAAATCTAGCCGGAAGCATCCACGGTGTTGGGCTGCTGGCTGCACCAGAGCCCTGGCTGGGCCCGCTGCGTGTATGAGCCGTCTCAGGTCTGGCACGGGGCTACCAGATGCATTTTCGGTGAATTGCGTTCACGCCTCTCATCAGATGTGAGTGCTCAAGTTGAAGTTTTCTCTATAGTTTTTTGGCTGGTAGAATGTTGTAGAAGTACAGTGGAGCCTGCTGCATATTCTTACACTTTTTAAAAAATGTCCTGGTTTGTTTAGAATGACTGTGTTTCTCTATTTGGTTCCTTTGCTCTTTTGAAAAAGTAAAAACATCCAACAGGATAAAGACCAGTGTAGGCAAAAGCCTCTACTTGAACCTACTGTCAGGACTGTTTATTTGGGGCATTGTAAGTTTCCACGGTTCCTGTTATCTTAGTGTGTCTTATAAGTTGATCTTGTGAATTGAACCCTTGTGGTCCCCGCTCTGGCCTAACCCTTTGTGTCTTATTTTTCACAGTGAACATAAAGATTCTGAGAAGAAACACAAAGAGAAGGAGAAAACCAAACACAAAGATGGAAGTTCAGAAAAACATAAAGACAAACATAAAGACAGAGACAAGGAGAAACGAAAGGAGGAGAAGGTACAGAACTCCCGGTGGGGCGGACTTTTTCAGTTTGCCTGTGCAAGCGGGTGAGGAAGTGCCTTCATCGCAGAGCAGACCCCTCGGCCATTGAGGGGAATGGTTGCCTGAGAGTCAGCCATAGTCTTCAACTGTGAAAACCAAAGCCTTTGCCACTGCATTTGCAGTATCCTGTCTGTTACATCATCATTTCGTATGGCAGAAGGATACATGGAGGATGCAGTGTTTCTGGAAATGCCCGTGTCCTTTCACGGGGAAAGTGAATTCTGTTTCGGGGGACAGACTTAGCTGTGCTGGTCCTCTGTTGGGTGAAGGTTCTTCTTGAGGCCACAGTTGGTGGTGCTGGTGCCTCCCCCAACGTTCGGCCCCAGCACGACCAGCACAGCCTCCTCGGAATGGCTGGTGCCTCTGACTGTGAACGAGCAGTGCTGGGCACACACTTTGAAAAAAACTGTTTTTAGTTTTTGAAAAAGTTACGTTTGTACTTGGTAAACTCAGACAATATGAAATTGGGAATATAGTGGGAAATACGTCTCCTTTTTATCCCTGCAGCCACTATACTATTTTCTCTATTCCCCCAGAGATACTCTCTGTGGATACATCTGTGTACGCCCCCATCCCGTTGTGCATTTGTTTGAAGACAGTAGAGTCTGATGAGGTAGAACACGGAGAGTGGAAGGAGAAGACTGTGAATATACTCTCACAGGAAATAGACTATTTCTTTTTGTTTTGTTTTGCTTTTACTTCCTCTCTGCACCTCCAAGGGCAAATCCTTGGGAGGTGGAGTGTATTCACTGGGGGGGGGGAGGGGGGGGGCGGGGGTGACGGGACCAAAAACGTCCCATTTTGAAGGGAAACTTTTCTCAGTGAATTGGAAAATTCACCCAGAACAATTGTAAAAACGAGTCTTAGAAAAATAGGAAAGCCTTCAACTCACCTGCTCAGCAAAAAGAGTCAGCGTGTGATCAGAGTGCCGTAAGAGTTGAGGCCAAATACTGACAAGTAAGAGGCTTCTTCAGATGTGGTCCTTTCAAGGTGCTAACCAGTTACTGCTGTTTTGCCTTTCAGATTAGAGCCTCTGGGGATGCAAAAATAAAGAAGGAGAAGGAGAACGGCTTCTCAAGGTGAGGCCCCCCTGCTTCTCTGCGCTGGTGCCCAGCAGGCCCGCTGCCCTGGCAGTGCCATTGCAGAGCACACCTGAAGCACACTGACCTGGCCACCTCCGGGTTTCCAGGGAAGCTGGCAGGGAGAGGGCTGGTCTAAGCCAACCTGAGCAGCTCTAGAGTGCCATGTAGTGAGACTGACCACGTTTTCCAGGAGTTATTTTGAGTGGAGAAGGCTGACAGGAAGACATTTTTGCAATTGAGATATAATTTACATACCATCAATTCACCCTTTTAAAGTGTGCAGTTTGGCTTTCAATGTATTCATGAGGCTGTGCATCGTCCCCACTACCACACTGATTTGAGAACATTTTCATCACCCCGAAAAGAAACTCCATACTCAGTAGTAATTGTTAGTAATACTCTCAGGCTCAAATATAGACTCCTCCTTACATGATCTACATTTTAGGGAAGGGCATGGATTTGAGTAGAAATATGTATCTCTTCTGGAAGGAAAGGAAAATATGCACAGTCTAGAGGTCACTTTTCCTGCACCATGTTTGCTGTTATGATTCTGTTTTCCTCATCAGCCTCAACTTTTCAAAATAAGCTCACGAGTCCCCTCTAGTTTCAAAAAACTAGAAGTTTGTGGTCATGTATTCTCACTTGCCTCCTCCACAAAATGACAGAACGGATTTACTAGGAACTGTTGGAGTTGTTTGTGTTATTGACTAGGACAAAGTGTTTTGAAAGTTTTGCTTCCTTGAAACTTTGAACTTTCAGTTTCGTTTGAGAACAGTTTTGGGAACTGTGCCATATCCGCCAGGCCCCTTAGACTCGGAGAAGCAGGAGCCCTCTTCAGGCGTGTTCTGTAACTGTTCCAGGAATGCCGAATAATAAAATCCACTGGAAGCTGCCCTCGACGGTCTGGCTTCTTCGATAAATTGCTGAGCACAGGGAGGCTCTTTCTGCCAAGAGACTGACTGCCTGGGGTTTTTATTGAACTGCGTCATTAATAGACTCTTTGGACTTGGGGTAGTCCTGGGTTCACTTTCAGACTTTCTGGGTCAGAGCATCCCTTTCGAGGCACTGGTCTCTACGTTCACTTTGCTGGCCTGCCAGCTCGCATGTGTGTCGTTGCGGAGCATCCGGATGCTTCACTGGGCGGAATCCAGTGTTCTGATTGACTGTTTTAGAGCACCTTCAGGCCTGGCAACCCTTCCACATGTTTTTACTTCGCCTCCAACGATGGTAGGATCTAGCATTTACTGGTCGGGTGAACGGCGGTATTCCTTTCTTTCTGGCTTTTGGAGATTTTGGACTCCTGAGTCTGTTAGTCATTTTTATGGTTGCGGGGGAAACAGCTTGAGAGGCTGGCATTTGGGGAGTGTGCAGAAATAAAGAAGAAAAGCTGGTTTCTGTAAACATTCCAGTTCTGTTGCAAGCAAGGTGGTCCAGTATGCCTGAAGGTGTGGGGTAGCAGCATTGTCTACCTTTAAAACCATGGGCCTCTCCAGACTTTCCTTTGCAGCTGAGTCTGTAAGATTTCCCTGGGGCCTCTCAGAGATGGGAAGCTTTGTGTCCAGAGACCATTCCCTGTACTGAGCTGATTAGCTCTGTATGTGCTTCTGGCTGTCAGCGCTGGGGATCTGGTGAGAAGTGCCAGACCAGGGAACATCCCAAGGCTGTGGTGATTGTTGGTCCTATGGTTTTCTCACTTCTTCCTTCCTCTTTTTGGTTTAAGATAGTTGTCTAACAGAATTATCTTTTTTTATCCTCACCCGAGGATATGTTTTATTGATTTGGGGGCTGGGGGAGAGCAGGGGCTAGAGAGAGGGAGAGAGGGAAAAGCATTGATGTGTGAGAGAAACCTATGTTGGTTGCCTTCTGTATGTACCCTGACCAGGGATTGAGCCTACAGCCTAGGTATGTACCCTGAGCAGCGATTGAACCCGCAGCCTTTTGGTGTATGGGATGATGCTCCAACCAACTGAGCTGCCTGGCCTGGCCTGGGCTAAGAGAATTATCTTTAAGGCAAGGCATCCTTCTGTGTATCAAGTAAATAAACCTAAGAAGGACATTGAACAAAGACTAGATTTGGCTTAGAATGAATGAATTTGTCCGGAACCTCTCATTTAGCACGTGCCCTTTTGCTGTCATGCAGCTTGGTTATTTTCCCTTGTAACTAAGGTTTATTTTCACTTGGACCTTTAAGATACCAAGTTTGGGAAATAAATGTTTATTCCTTTCCTTGTAAAAACTGGATTTTAGCTTTTGGAGCACTAGAATAATCTCCTGGGGTCAGATACATACTTCATGTGAAATAAGGAAACAGTTCAATGTAAGTTTGTTCCCATTGTGGTTTGGGTCATGCTGGCAGAGGCAGCTAAGACGTGGTAGAGAAGAATACTGACTTAGCATAAGGAGTCCTGGTTCCGGACCTCAGCATGCCTGTTCATCTGCAGAGTGAGGACAGTACTGTCTGCCACACAGGGTTAGAGTGAGAGCTGAGCGAGAAAATGTGCTCGTGGGAAACCTTCGTGATCGGTGTGTACAGATGTGCTGCTTGTCAGTGAGATAATCTACCCCTCCTTCGATTACTTAATGTGGGTGCTCCGGCAGTCATTAACTCACGGTTCTTTTTCTTTTTAGTCCACTACGAATTAAAGATGAACCTGAAGATGACGGCTATTTTGCTTCTCCTAAAGAAGATATAAAACCATTGAAGAGGCCTCGAGATGAGGATGAGTGAGTCTCTCTTACTGTGACTTTGGAAACGCGAAGGAGTTGTTTAAAGAGTACTCGTGGTGTATGTCCCTGCAATACACAGCGGCCACGCTGACTTTCCCTCATTTGGAACTTGTGGTTAATGGGCTGGGTGACTTGATTTCTCTTTGAATTATGAGAAGCAGGGTTTGCTAAGCAAATAAGCAGTGTACCTGAGGCTTAAATGCAGACCTTGTATTTCCATTTTTGTTATTGAGAGATAATGCATCTTAGTAGGAATTCCACATTAAGCAGGATTCACGAAGAATACTTAAATTAGCTAAGTTACTTTAAGTATATCATCACTTACCACAGATAAGTTTTCATTGGTAAAGCGATTGCTCCTAGGATCTGGTCCTGTCAGTACGTCCTAAGTGAGGTTTCACTGTTCAGAAGATGTGATAAAATTGTTCTTAATTAAAACGGTTATTTGAGGCTTGCATGTACCTCTTTCTCAGGTTCAGTCAGCGAGGTTAAATTCTGTTCATTATTTTCAATCTTGTATAGCTTATTACAAAGGATTTATGGTAGAAAGTGGTGGGGGGAGGGAGCAGGAGTGTACTTGGTGAACTCACTGTGCTCATTCAGAATTCACACAGAATTTCTTTCTTCCCCCTTGGAGCCAGTCATTACTTTGTGGCAGCCATTGTTGCACCGTAGGTTCCCAGGTTTCTGTCTTCTAGTGGTGTCCTCTATGTGTATGTCCCTCCATTCCACCCCCCAGGCCTGCGTGTAGTGCAGCGTTGTTTTGTTCTCTGTAGGGCTGTAACGATTGGGCTTTGGTCTGGCCTTCTTTCTCTGTCCCATTCTTGACTAGAATGCTCAGCCAAGAAAGGTAGCAACCACGCCGACCCTAGAAGCCTCCAGAAGGAGTTAGGGGGTCCTAATCCTGTTGGTGAGAACTGCTGAGTCACAGTTGTGTTAACTGCATATTCATGTTCCCCTTTCTAGTGCTGATTATAAACCTAAGAAAATTAAAACAGAAGATACCAAGAAAGAGAAGAAACGAAAACTAGAGGAAGAAGAGGTTAGTAAAGAGACTTAGGCCCTTTGGGGCTTGAGTTTGGAATAGGGAGTTTTCCATACAACGACTTTGAAGGCAAATGGGTTTTAGGGATTCAGGTGGTCTGCCGGAGGAAACTCACACGCGTGCAGTGGCTGTGGCGCTGTTCGTGCGACGCTCCCTCTGAGGCTTCCTGGGTGCCCACCCGTGGCTATGCTGCCGAATGAGGCTCTTAGAGAAGCTCCGCCCTCTTCATACATGCAGAGGACGTGGCAAGAAGAAATCATATTTGCCTTACGATTCCAGAAGAGGAGTGTTTTAGTGCTCTCGTAGCTGACAAAGCTTGCTCATCCCTCGCTCTGGGTGACCCTTCCTTCTTAACTTGCGTTAATGGGTGCCGCATGGACGCAGGGTGAAAGCCACGCTCTGCCCCAGCTCAGCCCAGTCTGGCCCCACATCTTGTGCCTCTCTTCATCTTGTGCCTCTTCCCTGAGTGGCCTTGTTCCTGTCACACTGACCTCCTGCGTTTCTTTTCCACGCGGCTCTTCTGTGCTGCAGAGCTTTCTGTAGTGCGCACGGTGCACGCACCGTTCTGTGTCAAGAGCACACGTGCTCTCCTCCGGGTGTGTAAGCCTTCCTTAGAAACCTCAGTTTAATTCAGGCACTTTCCTGAGGGTTCTCTCTGACGTTTCTGGTAGATTTAACATACAGTAATACGGTTCATTCTTTTGACACTTTCTATTTCTTATATTGGAGACTTGTTAGCAAGTAATTCAAATGAAACGTGTTAGAAATTCACAGGGGTCTCAGTCCTGCACTCTCCTAAGAGAAGAAGGGGGTTGAGTGATTTTTAGTTTTTGTGCTGCATTTGAAGGTAGCCGCTGCCTTGGGCAGAGTGGATTCACAAGCATAAAGACAATAGCGGGAAGTACCACCAGCAGAGATAGTGACAGTGAGGGGCAGTGAGTCCTAAGAGTGTAATCTATCGTAGCATAAGAAGAATAGTAGTAATTAAAATTAAGTATAATAGGTGCTTTCTGTGTGCCAGGCACTGTTCTTAACACTTCATATTTTCATTTAATCCATAGATCAACCCTTAGAGACAGATACTGCTACTTTATCTCCATTTCACGTAGCAGTATCAGTATAGAGAGGTCAAATCATTTGTCTGAGGTCACGCAGCTACCAAGTGGTAAAGCCAGGCTTTGTTCCCATGAGCCAGCATAGTTGCTACTGCGTTGTCCTGCCTCCGGGGGGCTTTGCTAACCCTTTAACTCCACAAGGAGAGAGGAGTGTCTTTAATGAATCATATAAAAATGTCAGTGGGTAGGCGAGCCATAGAGAGTGGATTGGGTCCTAGATTTAGAGAATTACTGTTTTTCTGACACTGTTCTTGGCAGAGGTTCAAGTTTAGGAGAGGCAGCTCAAGGACTTGGTAGTGCAGAGTTGAGTGGTGATTATGGCAGAGTCGGCCACTCCTCTTTCACGCGGGTCGTCAGACTAGTCAGTGACGAAGCGTAACACTCGGCTCTCCATGCGTTCTAGATCACCTTTATGCTTACGTTGCATTTGTGCACAGTGCTGCCTTTCCTTGATCTCGGAAAGGGCTAGTCACAACTGTTAGGCCATTTTGAAAAAAGAACAGTTGACTCCCATTTTTTAAATTACTCTGTTTAGCAGCCCCTCTCTCTTCGGGGGGAGAAAAAAAGTTCAGGCCAAAAGACTGACTTAACAGTGTTAATTGTGGCAAGGACCCCAGATGGCAGGATCGGTCACCAAACCTCACTCGCTAGCTGTGGTTTTTTTTCAGTTCTGGGGATTGTTCCGCAGTCTCTCACTGACTGATTATCCCATTTTAAGGTTTGAAAATATACAGTGTAGCCAGTAGTTTCCTGATGGGACCATCTGCAGGCCTGTTCAGAAGCTATTCAGAGAATGTCTTAACTGAAAAACATTTCCCTTTCCTGTGGTGTGTTTCAGCCTAAATAGTAAACGTTCTCGAATTAATGTGATCCTCCAGTACTTGCTCCTCACAAACATACTTAGACATCTATATTCTCCATTCCTGTTTTTAAATACGTCTGATTCTGTAGTCTTTCCTCTTTCTTGTACCCCAGAGGTCATTTGCTTAAAGATCCTGAGTTTCACTTAATGGCCATCCTGTCAGTTAGTCGGGGAATGTTTGTCTTATTCCAGTCGTTCCCGTGAGTCACATTCCTCTATTTTTCTGGTAAACTTGGGCTTCCATCATGGTCAGTATCAGCGGTGTGACTTTGAGGAAGTAACCAAACCTCTGATTCACAGTTTCCTTGAACTGGAGGGGCCATACCCAACTGTCTATACAGCTCTTCAAGCTCTGCCATTCTGTAACTGATGCTAACATCCCCAGAACCACCTTTCATAGCCATCTAAAACTTGTTGAATGAAGACTGAAGTTATCTTGAGTAGTTAGGACAGAGGAAAATATCTTCAAAAGAGCTCCAGCTCCCTTGAGAGGGACCCCCCCACCTGTTGAATAACACATTTTGCCCAGATGTGTGTATGTTTTGAGATTTACCTCTTGTACTGGTGAACTGCTCTTGTTTATGTTTGATGATCTCTTTCTGTGCCATTGTGACAGCCCACCTAGGGTCAGAGCCACAAAGAAACATCCCCGTAGGAAGCAGCAGTCACTCTAGGGCCTCCCAAATCCATGCTCAGCTTTGTGACTATACGCAAACAGCAGCAATGGGAAGCCCCCCCAGACTCAGCCGGGGTTTCCTTTCACATTGCATAATAAGCATCTAATGGAAGCCTCGTTGGCCCAGCGTTTGGTCGTGTTAGAAGAGGTTAAAGGTGCGCGGATTTACAAATAAGTGAGGACAGGGCGCTGGCTGCTCTGTACAGCAGTGTCCCTGCCCCAGACCCACCCGTCGCTGACACAGGTGCTGTCCCCAGGTTCTTCCTCAGCAGAGTGAGTGTTTATAACTGCTTTCTGGAGTAATTATTTGTCAGGGAGTTTGGGGAACTGCTGCTCTAGAAAAAAGCACAAGTACCTTTTTATTCATCTGTCAAATAGGGAAGACTGAACCTAAGAATATCTCTAGTTCTGCTGTTGTGTGATTCCAGGTCTTCTTCCTAACGGGCCCCCAGAACTACTTGTGGAAAGGCAACTAGTCCTTATTTAAGTGCTTTCTCCCCATGTTTCTTTGTAGGATGGTAAATTGAAAAAACCCAAGAATAAAGATAAAGATAAAGATAAAAAAGTTCCTGAGCCAGATAGCAAGAAAAAGAAGCCGAAGAAGGAAGAGGAGCAGAAGTGGAAATGGTAACAACATCTCAGCACTGGGTCAAAATGTCAGCTCTTTGATTCCACAGCCTAATTAATCAGTAATGTTGAGTTACTAAAATTAATACCCTGGTGTTTGGGGGAGGAGGGAAGTTCTTAAAGGAACCTCTCTAGGATAACATTTTGAAATAAATTTCCCAGGTCCTGGTGAAAGCATTAACTAGCTCCTAACCTGTTGGATCTGAAAACTGGGTCCCAGCCTGTTGAACAGAATGAACTGTAGAAGTAGACCTGTGTGTGTACAGGAATTTATCCTATGAAGAACATTGCATTCAAAATGATAGGGATTATTTTAAGTAAGATGGATTATTCCATAAATAATGTTGGGAAAACTGCCTGTTTAAAAAAAAATCTCCCCAAGAAAAACTCAGCGAGTATTTTCATAATTGTGGAATAGTAAAGTCCCTTTGAAGCTTGACATACATGTATCAGAGCCATAAGGTAAAGATTCGTAAATTTGACACATCAAAGTTAAATTTTCTATATGGCAAACTCATGCCATTAAGAAAAAAATCTCAAGGGAAAATACTTGCAATACACAGGGCTGAGATTCCTAATAAAGAAAAAAGGTCTTTTAAAACAAATATGGAAGGAGGGATATGACAGAAAAGTGAGGAACAGACAATTCATTAAAGAAAACACACTATTAGTAAACAGCTTAAAATATGGTCAACGTCACAAGTAACAAAGGCTCAACGAACAGTAATAAATATGAACCTTTTTGTTTAATTTCTCAGACTGGGAACAAATACTAAGTATCAGAATATCTGGGGTTGTGATTGTGAGAAAATAGGCCTTCGGGCCGTTGTATGAGGGCTATTTAGCAATAACAGGTTACTTTTGCAAAGTTTGTTTAGGTAGGAAGTTTTATTTTCTATTTAATAAATTTTGATACTTAGAATTTTGAAATAAACATGCATTTTTTCTGATACTGATTTTACTTAAAACTCTGTGTTATTTAACTACTACCCCAGTAATAACATGATTTGTATTTATGTTGAAAAATTCAAATGATCCAGAAGTATAGCAGCTAGAAAAAATGGCAGTTTCCCTTCCCTCCTGTTCCCATTGTTCCTTTCCAGCTTTGTGGCAGCCACTGTGCGTAGTTTGGCAGTAGTTACTCTGTGGATTTTGTAATTGAGGAAAACAGTCTCCCCAGCGCAGGAGGAAGTGGGGGGCTGTCAGTGACCAGGGAGGGGGCTGAGAGGAGCCAAGCTGCAGACAGAAGTGCTCTGCAGACAGAAGTACTCAGCGCAGCCGCAGGACTGGCGTTGCTGGTGTGAGCCCCTGCAGCGGGGGCAGGGGCGGGGGCCGGGGGGTGAAGGAGACCGGAGATGGCAACCCCAGAGCCAAGGACCCTGGGCCTTTCCAGAGATCAGAGTCAGGGAACAAAAGGTGTATTTCTGCTTTTTTTCATTTTACTTCATTTTATTCTTTGTAACTAATAGCAGTTTTTCAGTGATGGAATATTGAAAGGCTTTCAGGACCTTCAATAATGATTTTTCTTTTTTCGGATAAAATGAAGTGATTGTGTAAATCAGGGGTTATTACTGGGACTTGTGAGAATGGTTAGTAATGCATCAGTCCGTTGTCTCTCTGGGTTCCGTGATGAATTGTTTCGTTTTGTTTTGTTTTGTTAATTGATTTTAGAGAGAGAAACATTGATTTATTGCTCCCCTTACTTAGGCATTCATTGGTTGGTTCTAGTATGTGCCCTGACTGGAGAGCAAACCCACAACCTTGGCACGTCAGGACGACACTCTAACCAGCTGAGCTGCCCGCAGGCCAGGGTTTGTGTTTCTTCAGTGAACAAGTTCATTTCCGTGTCATCACCAGCCCAGCCCCTTGCCATCTTCCCCCTTCCTTTGGAGCATTGGCTCTTGTTGGGTCCTGAAGCCTTCTTTTTCCTGGCCCAGCCTTGTGTATGAGTGGCATTAGGTGCCCTGGAAGGGTCTGATAGCCCAGTTTGCTTCTGTGGTTGAAGTCCTTATTGGTGTGGCCACACAGTAATTCTGAGGGACCGACCTTTGTTGCTGTTGCCACTTTGTGTTTTAAGTGGGCCTGGTCAGTCTTTAACTGGTTGGTTTGGGGATCAGCAGTCTTTACTGTAGCCCGCTGGCGTGCTTCTCTCCAGTCTGATCGTCAAGCACAGTGCTTCGGGGTACAGTGTAAGTTACAGAAGTAGGGAACAGGAATGATCAGCCTCTTAACCGAGGGCTTGCCCTTTCCTCTGTCGCTGTCGGGTGCCTGTTAACTCTCAAGTCAGTGGTCCCGTCCTCAGTGACTGCCACTGACAGAATAGTCAGGGGTCTTGAAGGGCGGAAGCTCTTGTTTGTACTGCTCCTCTTGCTGTTTCACTAAAAGAATGACACATTTCACCGGCTTGGCCAACGTACGGATCTTTCGCTTCCCCCCAGAGTCCGCAGACTTGCTCATCCTGCCAAAAACAAACTGCTTCCCTGCCTCCCTCTCTCTGGTGATTGTGGGGATGGGGAAATGCTCGGGATTCCTCCAGGTTTCCTCACTGTGTCATGTGTCCCCCCATAGAAACAGTGTTACAGATGCTGGCAATATGCGCTGGCTCAGTCCCATGAAAACCTACTCAACCCAGACCCCCCTATTTTGACTGGAACCTGGGGTAGCTGTGCAGGGTTCCAGCGAGTCCTCCAGTCGAGTGTACCTTTGCGTCAGGGCTGGCCTGTTGGAACACATGTTTATTCGATACAGGTGTCTCTTCACCAAAAGACCTTGAAACTGGGGAGTTTGTTGCTGGTGTCGGGGGTGCCTTTAAATGGAGTTTTGGGTCCTTTTGTAGCCGAGTCTCAAAGGATTACAATGTAGGGAATTGGTGTTGAAAGGCCAGGACTCAGGAATGCAACCAGTAATGGTGGTAAGACACTTATGGAACACGGATTGACATTCTCCCCACGCCAGAGAAACTGTCCTCAAGTCCACAGATCAGCTTCCAGAAAACTGTAGCGTGTGACATTTTTTCCCGAAACTTTAAAAACTGAATGTGTGTTTTACAGTGTCCTGTGAGGTGTTCGTTAACCGGAAGGGAATTTGATTTCTGAGAGCACATGGGTGTTTACTGTCTTACACACATTCCTAACACTGCCCCACCTTTCTTTATTTAAGCCCATTTTATTGTCACTTTTGTAACGAGTTTGAATTAGTAAGCCAAGCCAGCCATAGAGAAGTTATTTTGATGTCTACATGTTTTCTTAAATTCTGTTGTGAACAATGGTTCATTGATGGGGGCTGAGAGGGCAGCAGTCTGTCCGAGACATTTGTGCAGGGGGGGCTGCTGAACCAGTGATGTCGGTCGGTGTTGGAGGGTATATTCTGTTTAAACTGATCTGGAGAGGAGCAGACTCAGGAGTTTGAATGGGTTCCTGTGTCTAGGCCGTTTTAAAATCATGCATTTATTTAGCAGGAAATGGGGAGGGAGGAGGGAGAGAAACATCGATGGGAGAAAGGAGCATCAGTCAGTTGCCTCTTGTACCTGCGCACCTCACAACCCAGGCATATATGTACCCTGACCAGGAATTGAACTGGGAACCTTTTATTTTGCCAGACGATGCCCAGCTAACTGGGCCACACGGGTCAGGGTCAGGCCTTTTAAAAAAAATCCTCACTCAAGGGCTTGCTTACTGGTTTTAGAGGAGGGGGAGGAAGGAGAGAAAAACATCCATGGGTTGCCTCTCGGCACACACCCTGACCGCACGAGCCCCAGCGGGGGTTGAATCCACAGCCTAGGCATGTCCCCTGACCAGGAATCGGCGGCGACCTCGCAGTTTATGGGGTGGTGCTGCAACCAGCCACGCCGCACAGCCCAGGGCCTGCATCTGGGCCTTTTTATGCCGACGTCCAGTCAGAAGATCCTGCCCGTTTCATATCTGTAAAGTGGTAGGTTGGTCATAGAGGATGTTTATGTTCTTTCTAAGATTTTGTGAATATCTTGACCTTGAGGTTTATTTTTTCAAGTTATTTTTAATTGTGGTAGAATAACAGAAAAGTCCTCATCTTAGCCATTTTTAAGTGCTCAGTTAAGGACATTCATGTTGCTGGGGAGCCCCCACCACCACCCGTCTCCACAGCCTCTTCCTCTTCAGAAACTGAAGCGCCGTTCAGTGCCTCTTCTTCAGCTGACCCTTGTCCTCGTCCTTTCTGCCGTTCTACTTTCTGTCTGACTTCAGTTACCCTGGGTGCCTATGTGAGCGGAGTCCTACAGTGTCTGCCCTTATGTGACAGACTTAGTTCACTGAGCAGTGTCTTCAAGGCTCACCCATGTTGTGCACGGTCCGAACCTCCTTCCTTTGTGAGGCCGAGTGACAGGCCACATTTTGTTCATCCGTGCATCCACCTTGGTGTGCACCCTTGGCAGTGGTGAGTGGTGCTGCTCTGAACACTGGGGTGCCAGTGTTTGTCTGAATACCTACTTTCAGCCCTTTGGTGCTACTCCTCGTGATGAAACCGCCGGATCACCTGGTAGATCCGTGTCTACCTTTTGAGGACCTGCCATGCTGTTGGCCACGGCAGCTGCACCTGTTCACGTGCCCACCGGCAGGGCACAGGAGTTTCAGTTTCCCACATCCTTGTCAACACTTACTTCCAGTCTGTTTTTGTGTTTAATAATAGCCGTCTTAATGGGTGTGACTTACATTTCCTAATAGGTGACGTTGAGTTCTGTTTGAAACGTTCACTGGTCATTTGTGTATCTTCGGAGAAATGTCCATTCCAGTCCTCTGCCTGTTTCTTCATTGGGTTATTTTTTTGTTTTGAGTTTGTGGTTCTTTATATAGTCTGGATGTTAACCCTTATCAAAATATTTGCTTTGCAAATATTTCTGTCATTCCCTGGGCTGCTTTTTTCCCTCTGTTAATGCAGCTTTAAATTTTGTAGTCCAGTTTAATTTTTCTCGTTGCCTGTATTTTTGGTGTACCATCTAAGAAATCGTTGCTAAATCCGGTGTTATAAAGCTTTTGCATTATGTTTTTTAAAAAAAGAGTTACATAATTTTAGCTCTTATGTTTGGGTCTTCGGTACATTTTGAGTTTATTTTTGTGTGTAGTGTAAAATAAAAGGCCAGCTTCATTCTTCTGCGTGTGAATATCCAGTTTTCAACCAAATCATTTGATGAAAACACTGTCCTTTCTCCAGTGAATGATCTTGGCACCCTGTCAGAAATCATTTGACTTTGACTTTATGATACACTGTTATAGCACACAGTTTGATATGTGCTATTTTTATTTAATGTTTCTGAACTTTGTTTACAACACTGGAGTGGAAAGATAATGAGAAGTAACAGAGGGTGGGTAACTGGCCTTGGGAATGGTTCTGCGGAACTGTAGGACTTTGTATTTCAAGGTAGAAATAGTGAAGATTGAAATCTGTGAAGTTTATTTAAGTCTCTCCAGGAGAACTGACTGGCCCTTAAAAGGAACAAGCCATCTCTCTAATTCTAGAGAAAGAAGGACTTTGAGACGTCACCCAGTGGCAGTGTGAGGTCCTTAATGAGATTCGAGTTTATAATATGTATTTTAGATATAATTGGAAAGTTGTAGTATGGTCTGGGTACTAGAATGTTACCAGGAAATTATTAATTTTATTACATGTGATCTTACAGCTAAGCAAGAGAATATTTTTATTTTTATAGAGATGTTTGCTAAAATATTTAGGGGTGCAGTATTATAGCTACAATTTACTAAAATAGGAAATTCAGTATAGTATAATATTAACAATTTTGTATATAGGTGATAGTATATGGTGTTCTATACATTATTTGTTTTTCTGTGTTTGATGATTTTTCAAAATAAAAAGAGTTTTGAAAAGCTCTTTCTACTGAAATTTACATTCACTTATCATCGTCTGCTAGGTAGCTCTGGATAACCCATAAGTCCCTAAACTCAGTATAACCCAGATGACTATTATTTCCCAGTCTTCTGTCCGTTACGTACTTTCTCTTAGGGTTGTTTTCCTCTGTACCTTCGACTGGAGTCACTCTCAGGCGGCCCCTTCTTACGTATCAGCAGTGTAAATGTCACGTGCTCCGTTGTGGCTTACTGTTCCACCACTGCGAGAAAACAAGTGTATTCATTCCCATATCCCCACTTGTTGCTGGGCTCCTTCCGTGATGACGTCTTGTGTGCAGTACCTTTGAACCAGACTATTGAAATGTATCTTTCTCCATTTTCATCTTATTTGTTGTGAAGACACTGGTTATTTTGACGCAGGCCTTGAATGTGGGGCTCTGAGTCATTCTAAAGTATCAGTCAATTGAAGAGATAATAATTTTGGCATCTAATAGGTGATAATCTATAATAGGTAAAGCAATCACTAAATGAGACTGTACCTTGTCTTCTAAAGGTGGGAAGAAGAGCGTTATCCTGAGGGCATCAAGTGGAAATTCCTAGAACATAAAGGTCCTGTATTTGCTCCACCATATGAGCCTCTTCCAGAGAGTGTCAAGTTTTACTATGATGGTGAGTTGTTCCAAGGTTGCCCATTTCTTGGCCAAGAAGAGAGTCTGATTCTGTTTTAGGAATAGAAAGTGAGGAAGGATTCTGTGCTGTATAATCCTTTTTGTTTATTTCATTTTGTTTTATTGCCATCATATGGTTTGGGGAAAGGGTCATTCTTAGGTACTTACTTAACTCTCAAAGGCCCATTTCATGCTGAAAAGGTGCCATAAGAAAGGGGCTGTTAATGTACCTGTGTGGTCTCGGAACAGTTCCTCTGCATAGCACACAGCACTGGGTCCACAGCCTGAGTGCTTTTATTGGAACTTCATTTTTAAGGAGCTACTCTTTGCAAGAGTTATTAGAGAAGCCTTACTGGGATCATAATGTTTTATTTTTAGCAATATAACGCACACTTGACAAGCTGCTCATCATTAGAAGTAGTACTAGTATTTGGTTGGGGATTGCCATCAGCCTCGAGGTAGGGCTGGTGGGTGTCTTGTCATTCACTCCACATAGCAGAACACTGTGCCTTTGCTATAGGTGCAGCCTAGTCTGATGAGCTGCTTTGAAGACCTACCTAATTCTTGTAGAGCCCTTAGAATTGCCCATTAACTCTCATAGGCATTTCTGTCCTTGGGTTGAAGAGTTTGAGAGTAGTCTTTGACGCCCTCCACGTGGCGAGGTAGCCGTGTGCAGATAGTAATGCCCAACTGATTTCCCTCATGCCAGGATTTCTGTCCAGAAGTGGCTAGAGCATTATTCCGCAAACTCCTGTGTGCTTAACCCCAGTTGAATCTGGGCCCATTTGATAGGTGTGGAGTTGTATTGGGCACTTCTGAAGCAACTGGTCTGCTGACCAAACTTTGAGAAATGCTCAACAGGAAAACAGCTGAAAGCATCAGGGTGAACACTCAGAGTTCTGATGCACGTCTATCCACCGGCAGTGGCCTCGGGCCCATGCGTGCCCATAGTTCAAGGTAGTACATTTGTACTGAAGGTTTGGATCTCTGAAGTAGGTGACTTAGCAAACTGGAATTTGTTTTTTAAAACTATGTTCATTCAAGGCCCAGCAGTGGTCAGTCTTGATTGATCCT
Source organism: Macrotus californicus (assembly GCA_007922815.1). Taxonomy (NCBI): domain Eukaryota; kingdom Metazoa; phylum Chordata; class Mammalia; order Chiroptera; family Phyllostomidae; genus Macrotus; species Macrotus californicus. The sequence goes on from VMDR010001675.1 coordinate 76,925, forward strand.
TGATCTCACGGTGTCCGCAGTCACAAATGCCTGCACCAAGTAGACACGCTTCCCTGTGTTCGCCCATGAGCACAGGACAGAGTTCCGTCCACCCTCACAGTGGGTCATTCCCAGAGACTCTCAAATGTGACTGAAGGCCAGAACTCCACAGAAAAGAAAGAGCCTGGGACCTTGAAGAAGACAGTCATAAAATAGTTATTCCATAGCCCTAGTCTGGGTTTACCAAGAGCTTTTAGAAAGGTCAGCTGGTAAAGCCTCACTTTGGAGATTCCGAGTGATTTGCGGGGAAACTAGATAGATTCCCTGGTCTTTGGGTTTCTCTTCTCAGGATGGGGAGCCATGGCCTGAACTGATCGCCATGGTGCCTTCCCCCATTCTTGCCCAGTCCTCCGTCACCGGATAGGAGGTCCCACTCCAAGGCTATAGTATTTTCTCAGGAATTGATTTCCTTTGATTAGGTAAGCTCCCACTCTGCAGTGAGTCAGGAAGTCGCATTTGTCTTACTAGTTTCTATTGGTTCTGGAAGTCCTGCCTACTCTCCAGGGAAGAGAATTCTCAGGCTCCTTTAGAAATCTGCCCAGGAGGTGGGGCACGGGCTGGCTGCAGCAGTGACTTGCCTCTAAGGACCTCCAGTTTTCGGCTCTGACTCAGCAGTTTTCTTCTTTCCGAGCTCAGCCTTTCCCACAGGGCTGCCATTGCCAGGAACCTTCGAGTCATCCTCCCACCACCTGCTGCCGGGAGCTGTCATTTCATCTTTTGACGGCTCATCTAAAACAGGAGGTGTCAAAATTGCTTCCTCTGTTGGGACAGAGCTCAGTAAAATTGCCCAATGAGTCTCCATGTAAAAGAAAATACCAAACAGACCTGAGAACAGTTCACACTCTTTCTTGCCATTTATTTTATTTCACTTATCTTATTCTTGGTGATTTAATGGTTTCCTTTATTTTGGAAGCATGTTACAACTTGACTGGCAACTGTGGTTCAGAGACCCGAATGGGGAGACCTGCAGACGTGCAGGAGACGCTTGAGAGCCAGCCGCTCATCCTGCTCCCCCATGTCTTCCTCCAAAGGCCGGGCTTGGGAGGTGGCGGGGAGCAGCGCCACCTGTTGGCCTTTTAAGTTACGTGGATTCCGGGCAGGTTCTGTGCATCACAGCAGTTTCAGTTTTGTGCTGCGATTCCCAACATCCCTGCAATCAGGGACTGTAACCTCCCAGCCATGAGATGAGATGTCTTCTGAGTTTTCTTTTTTTTAAGATTTTATTTATTTTTAGAGAAAGGGGAAAGGAGGGAAAAGAGAGGGAGAGAAACATCGACGTGCAAGAGAGACATCGATCAGTTGCCTCTCGCATACCCCCAGTTGGGGACCTGGCCCACAACCCAGGCATGTGTGCTGAGTGGGAATTGAACTGGTGACCTTTGGGTTCGCAGGTCGGCACTCAGTCCACTGAGCCACACCAGCCAGGGCCATGTTTTGAAGTGACTGGATTTCTAATAAGTTTTAGTTTTCTATAATAAATGTGGAAATCCTTGGTGAATTATTAGTACCTATGTAATAACAAAGTAATGATATAGTATTTAACTTAATTTTAATATAGCCAAATTATTATGCCAAGGGTGGTGTTGTAAAGTTGGATTTTCAAGAAATAAATGGAAACAGGCCCTAAGAGTACTGTTAAAAGTATTGTATTTGAAAAGTAGATTCAGTTCCCAAGTACTTTTCCTTTATTAACTACTTAAGGTACACACAACCCTGAGGCCCCATTCAGATTCACTTAACGCCATGTAACATCAGGATTCCTTCAGAAGGGCTTTTACTAAACATGGGCACTGTGCCAGGGACGCCGGGGACCCTGTCATCCCTTGTGCTCCAGAGGAGCCCCGACTCCCCGAGTGAGGCCGCCTCACAGTGCCAGTGCTCGGGACAGTGCGCCTCCAACTCTGGCGTGCACACCAGCCGCTTGGGGCTCGTTAAGATGCACTTGCTGATGCCGCAAGTCTGGGTGGGGTCTGAGACTTTGCATTTCTAACAAACTGAACTTCCACTTGATGTTGACGCTGTTGACCTGTGAGCCATGCTAGAGGAAGGTCTTACGTGAGACTTTTCATGTGGGATATCTGGGCTTGCCTGCTATGGATATTTTTTTATTCATATTCAACCCACCTAACTTGAAAGAAGAAAGATGCCTATTTCTTTTCCCCACAATTCCTTTCTTCCACTCCCTGCCCTATCCTTTCCTCCCCTTCTTGAACAGAAGCTGCTTAGCTTAGCAGTGGCAGGAGTCCCTCTGAGGATTTGATTTTTAAAAACCATTGAAGAGGTGTAAAGGACCCTGCTTGCTGAAAGGAAAAGGAAGAGTGACTGGGCCTCCCCCAGGTCATCCCTGTCCTGAGCAGGCACCTGGGAACAATTTACTGGCATAGTCTCCAGAGAATGACCCAGGTAAATATCTGCCGAAGAGGAGGAACATTTATACAAGTAGATAGAAATCAGAATACTGTCTTTGTTGTTGTTGTTACCGTGTGTCACCAGACCTTTACATACCTTGGGCAGGTAAACCATCATTAAGGCAGATTTCTCCAGAGCTCAGGGTTTGTCCTCAGAACATGAATACTATACCTCATTTTTTTTGGAACCACTTTTTTTCTAGGTAAAGTCATGAAGCTGAGCCCCAAAGCAGAGGAAGTAGCTACATTCTTTGCAAAGATGCTCGACCATGAATATACTACTAAGGAAATATTTAGGAAAAATTTCTTTAAAGACTGGAGAAAGGTATATGTATTAATCTTCTAGCACCTTGCAAATATATTGATCAACTACTAAGTAATAAACTCTAATTTTACAAGAAATCCCTGGATATAAAATTGAGGTCATGAATTTTGTATTATGTTAATTTTTCCCTGCTCATTTATTATATTACATAGGGTTTCTATCCAATGAGAATGCTTACATTTCTTTCTTCCCACCTGTCATAGGGCTGCAGGAGGGAGTTTCATAACAAAAGAAGTAATAAAATTATATATTTTTTTTCAAAACTCAATAATTTCAATCACCTTTCCTATTAACACCTTTGACTAAAAAAAGGGTGCTTTGCTATAATTGCGAGGAAGCCTGAGGGCTTATTAGTATATTTACCTTATTCTTCTATTTTCTTTGACTAGGAAATGACTAATGAAGAGAAGAATACTATCACCAACCTAAGTAAATGTGATTTTACCCAGATGAGCCAGTATTTCAAGGCCCAGTCGGAAGCTCGGAAACAGATGAGCAAGGAGGAGAAACTGGTACTATTTCTTGAGCCTCTGTAGGAGTTTGGAATAGAGATTAGTTCATCCAGTTTTCTTCTTGTTCTTATACGACAGCTTTGACTTTGGTATTCAACACATGGTTCTGTACTAAAGACTTAGGGTTCTCAACCTAAGTGGAGACTGAATTTTCTTCTTTTCCTCAGGGTTTTACGTAGACTGAAAACTGAATGAGCACTTTGTCAGATGTCTCAGTATGAGAACTCTGGTGCTGCTGACCTAAAAACCAGACAGCCCGATAATACAGTTTTCGGGACGGACAGGTCTACCCACAGTAGTAGCTCCTGGGCATTAGTGAGTTCTGACAGGGAAAGTGCCGTTGGCCATGTGCCTCCCTGTTGCCCGATCTGTTTGCACTGGCATCCAGCCACACTTGTTTACGTCTGTGTTCAGCCTTGACCAGCCTTTTTCCTGAAGGATCTTTTCAGTATCCAGCTGGGACGTCATTTTCCTCTAGAGCATCAGTAGGCTACCTGTCTTCGTAAAAAAGGCTTATTGGAACACAGGCACCTACCTGAACTTAGAGTTACCTGCGGGTGCGCTCGTGACAGAGTTGAGTAGTTACAACAGACACCTTACAGCCCTCAAGGCTAAAGTATTTTCTGTCCAGAAAAAGTTTACCAGCCTACAGTGGAGAGGAGTGCAGGCTGGAGTCTCATTCTTTCAGCTCGGAGGTCCAGAAGTTACGAATTTAAGAAAACCTTTGCACTTCCAAGCCCTGCAGTTTCAGTACTTTAAAAGACCTGCATGTTTCTAAAATTTAGGCCATTGTATTCCTGCAGCTGACTGTTTGATGGTGCCTGTTTGCCCTTTTGCTTTAAAATGATGGGCTGCTGTAGAATGACAGCTGCCTCAGACTCTTCAACGTTGGCCTAGTCCTCTCCCCAGCGCTCCAGATTTAGTGAAGTTTGGTTTGTCACTCACTTCAGTGGTGTTTTTAAAGTCGGAAACCATCTTGGTGTTTTGTTCTTAAAATGCTGATCCAAAGACAGGGAGGTTTCGTGAGCCTCATCCTGTCCGAGCCGCTGCTGGGGACACCTGCTGGTTCGGAGTCTGGTCCCTCTGCAGGGCAGCAGGACTTAGCAAAATTGGGTTGCTGGGTGTGATAGTGAGTGAAGAGGCAGCAGAGCGTCAGGGGGCTTCACACCCTTTCCCTCACCCTTTTGGGGCAAGGGTCCTAGTATGTCTCACCACCTGCCTCGGAGTTGCCTCAGAAAGACTCTGTAGCAGGTTTGTTTGAGCTGAGGAGCCGTGTGCAGTGCTGTCCGACCAGAGGTCTCGGGAAGCTGTCAGAGAAGGTGGAGGTGTTGCACAGGGGGCCTGTCACAGCGGCTCTTCTGCTTCCTCCATTTGACTCCACTGAACAAAACAGTGGTTGTTTTTAAAGTTACATTTTAAAATACCTGGTAAAATACTCATACGTCCTTAAAGATGAGAGAATCAGTTTTGAATTTGTAGTTGAAGTAAATCCTTGTAGGTAGATCTTTGGGGGACTTTTATCGCATTTAAGTTTGAAAAATCTACTGGAGGTTTTTCCTTACTGAATTCATTGCTTAGTAATTTTTAGACTTTTCTCTACCTTGACCTGTTCTCACACAAAGATAAGAATATGAGTAGAGAACAGCCATTTGGATCCATTTTGACTTGTTCCTTGCTGCCTTCCAGAAAATCAAAGAGGAGAATGAAAAATTACTAAAAGAGTATGGCTTCTGCATTATGGATAACCACAGAGAGAGGATTGCCAACTTCAAGATTGAACCACCTGGGCTTTTCCGGGGTCGTGGCAACCACCCCAAGATGGGCATGCTGAAGAGACGGATCATGCCCGAGGACATCATCATCAACTGCAGCAAGTGAGGACCACCCCCCACCCCATGCCCCCTTGGGGCCAGAAGTGAAGTAGGGGCTTCCTTTGTTGCTAGTAGCCGGGCACGTGTTGCTCGTTAGAGAGAATGGATCGGGCCAGCGCAGTGTCCCATGTACAGATCGCCACGTTTTCTGTGTGTTGACCGGGAAGAGGAAACCTGGACATCGAAGCTCAGCAGATTTGTCCACATCAGGTCACGAAAGGGGAAATTGTTCCTCACCTCTCCTCATTTCATGGCCCTCCCGTTTGGTTATTTCCACAGAGATTCCAAGATTCCTTCTCCTCCTCCAGGACATAAATGGAAAGAAGTTCGACACGATAACAAGGTCACTTGGCTGGTCTCCTGGACAGAGAACATCCAAGGTTCCATTAAATACATCATGTTGAATCCCAGCTCACGAATCAAGGTAAGGGGTGGCTCAGAGCTGCCCTGGTTAGTGGGGCTGGTCGTCTCTTGTTATTGAAACGTAATGTTCTTGGCCTCTAGAGTCACTCGTGACGAATTAAAAACCCTCCCCATGAGAAGAAGGGCAAGCGCTTTCGTGGCATTATCTGGTGATCTCCCTGAGATGTGCCTGTTTTCTGCATCTCGTTGCAGTCTTGTGTTTACAAGTGTTTCTGGAATCTCAGTATGCTCCTGGCACAGTGCGTGCGTGATGCTAGGGATTGGGTTGGTGAACAGGACAGGCACTGCCTGCCTTCACGCTGCGTACTATCCAGTAGTTAGAACGTGATGAAGAACGCGGTAAATAAAGGTGTGTTTCCTCTCCTCACCTTCCCTGGCTCTGAGGAGGGGAATGTGATTACTGTGAATCCAGAAAGAGGCTGTAAAATCTCACCTGCTCGGACTTCCCAAGGTTTCATCTGGGCAGGTCCCACCAGGACCACATGGGACAGTGCATGTGAAAGCATGTCACGAAGTGCTGGACACCCACGTGTTGTTATTTGTCAGTGCTGTGATTGAAAGGAGGAAACTGCTTTGGAAGGACAGTCCGTTCTCGTTAGCCAGCTCGGCGTCCCCTGCTTGGGAGAGTCCCTCGAGCTTCCTCCCTCAGGTGCACTGCAGCAGTGGGAACAGCAGCCTGAGAGAGAGGAGCCAGTGAGAAGGCGGCCACGGCGTCCGTTCCACAGAGACCGTCACTGTTCACCTGAGGGACTGGGGCTGGAGACTGTCTTAATCTTGGTTTGCAGGTCACTAAAACGTTTGTCAAAATGGGAACGCCACAGCTCAGAAGGCGTCTTAGTGAGACGAAACTGCACGTTTTCTAGCTTATAGTCCTGTGTTCTAATGAAAACTACCCATCTCTGTGTTTTCTTCAGTTCAAAAATGTCATTTTTTCTAGTTTAGAGTAAGTATAGAATCAGAAAGAGAAACCTCGTGGTGAGCAAAAATCACCTGTGTAAAGAAAATGTTGTATTCCCTTCTGAAATACCACAAGGTAAGAATTCAGTTGTATTTGAAGAAAGGTAAATGTCAGATGGTTTAGATAAATAAGGCAGTTATTCTCAGCAGTTAAGAGATCAGAAACAGCTTCATGAAGGGAATTCAAGGGAGGATGAAGGGCTCAGGCCAGATCTTCAAACGTTTTCCTAAGATTTTTTTATATTATCCTAAATAGGAGGCCATTGGGTTTGAAAGACCCTGAATTATACCAGGTTTGTGTTTTAGAAACCTGTGACATAATTGATCATTCCCTCTGCTGCTCTGCGGAGACTGGGTTAGGCACAAATAAGAAGTAGGGAGACCAGTGGGAGGCTCTTACAGTATTGCAAACAAGAAATGGTGACGGCTAGAACAAGGTGATGGCCGCGGGAGGGAGAGAGGCAAACCGGTTCGAGATTCACGTGCACTCCGTACTCTGAGTCATTGCGGGACCGTCTCTGAGCATTGAGACCCTTGCTAGGAAAACCAAGTGGAGGACCTCAAGGGCAGAGCGCCAGCCAGTGTATTGCAGACAATGCCCACATAAGTCCTAGGCACCGTGGGGATTTGTGCAGGGTTCCAGATGATGGTCAGCAGTTGTGAACCTAGAAGTCGCTCAGCGCCGGTCCTGCCTAGATCCCGGCACCCAGGACCGAGTGGCTGACCCCACTCAGCTGGTTGGGGTCCTAGGAGTCAAGAAGAGAGTCGAAGGCGTGGCAAGTGTTAGTACTGTTAAGGGAAAACAAAGTGTGATTCCTTCAGCTTTCTATCAGCCCTCCTTGGCTCTCTCCCACTCAGCAGAACAGTGAGATCTTCAGGGGTCTGGGCATGACAGTGCTTTGAGTAGTTTTTAACTGCATAGCCAGCAAGAGAGGCGTTCTTTTTTTTTTAGATAAAATGGAAAGATACAAGCATTACATGTTTTGTTTTCAATAAAATATTTCAGATATGTAAGAACAGATAATGTAATGAACATTTGTGCCCACTGTCCGGATGTGTCAACCCTGAATGTCATGTCCCGTTCAACCCCTTCATTTCATAGAAAGTATTCAGATAGGCAGCTGAAACCCCTGTGTGACATTGCTCTCCTCCCTGGAGATTACTGTAATGAATTTAATGTTTTTGTTCTTGTGTGTAGTTTTTCATTTTTGCAGTATATTAGATCTGCATAAATAATACATAGTATTGTTTTTAAGGATTAATTTCAAAGTGGGCATGTTATTAAGATCATTCTGAAACTTGTGTATTTCTCCCTGCTTTAGTTTTGGGATTTCAGTATCTTGACATACATTCTAATTTAACCATTTCTGTTTTCTAAAAGGTATCGGATTATATCCACTGGTCAGACAAGTAGGGTTGTTTATAATCTTCTGCTGTTAAAAACTGCCGAAATAAACACATTCTCCTTGTGTGTGTGGATGGAAGTTCCCCTCAGAGAGTCTTTACATTCCAGTTGTTCTCTAAAGTACTTGAGCCGGGTTACAGCCCACCGTCCCCACAGAAGGGCGTACAAGTTCCTTCTCCACAACCTGGCCAACGTTCCTAAGGTTTTGCTTTTTGTATTGGTCTTTAATCCACTAGAATGTATCTTCGTGTATGGTGTGAGGTTGAGATCTAATGTCTTTTTCAGATGAATAACCAGCTGTCCCAGAAGTACTTAGTTGTAATAGCCCCTATACCAAGTTTCTCCGTCTTTGCCTGGTGGTGTCTGAGCTCTGTCCTGTTTCGTTTATTGCATTTGTTTCTTCGTCACTAGCACACAGTCCTACCTGCTGCACCTTTGTCGCTTTACTGTTGAGTGGGACCTTTCTTCATCTCATTCTTCACCGTTGTCTTGGCTCTTCTTAGCTCGTTGCTGTTTCGTATTAATTTTGAGATAAATTTGTCAAGTTGCAGTGAAGACTTGGGATTTTTTTTTAACGCTCACCCGAGGCTGTATTTACTGATTTTTAGAGAGAGAGGAAGGGAGAGAGAGAAACACTGATTTTTATTTATTGACTTTTGGGGGGGGAGAAACAGCGATTGGTTGTTGCATTTGTTTCTGCATCGTCAGTTGATACTTGGTGTGCTCTGACCTGACTGAGCCCTCAACCTTGGCACGTGAGGACGGCACTGCAACCTCCTGAACCACCCAGTCAGGGCCTGACCAGCTTTGTTCTAAGATTGGTGACACAGGAACATGAGCCTTAGCTCTTTATTTCCAGTTCTTAGACCTCAGACTTCTTTTGCTTAAGTTACACTTTTTATTTTTTTTTTATTTTTTAAATCCTCAAGTGAGTATCTGTTTTTATTGATTTGAGAGAGAAAGAAACATCGATCAGTTGCCTCCCGTAGGTGCCCTGACCTGGAATCAAACCCAGAGCCTTTCAGAGTATGGGTGATGCTCCAACCAACTGAGCCACCTGGCCAGGGCTAACTTTTATTAAAACAAACAAACAAAAATAAAAACCCCACGTGGATCCATAAAACTCCAACCATCTCTTCAGTTGACAAATATTTGGTTAGTTTCTATACTTAGTACCTTCCCTCTGGGTTTACTTTTTTTGTTGAAATACACTTTACTGTTTCTTTAGCGAGGATCCGTGGGTGGCATATTCTTCCTTTATTTACCTGAAAATTTATTTTCATCCTCGTGACTGTCTTTGCTCAAATAAAGAACGCATCTTTATTATTAGTGATCCACGGTTTCACTGTGCGGTATCTAAGTATAGACATACTGTCACAGGTACTTAGACTCAACTTGCGATCTGAGGACTGATGCATTTCTTTGTGTTTTACTGATTACGCTGTTACAGTTGCCTCAACTTTTACCCCTTTGCCCCTTCCACCCAGCACTCCCCACTCCCTCATGCAATCCCCACACCATTGTTCATGTTCATGGATCATGCGTGTAAGTTCTTTGGCTACATCATTTCCTATGCTGTACTTTACATCCCCATGACTATTCTGTAACTACCTGCTTGTACATCTTAATTCCCTCTCCTCTTCACCCATTCCCCCACACCCTCCTCCCATCTGTCAACCTTCTGGTAACTAACTTCTTTTCTCTTGCTTTGAAGAGTCTATCTTTGACCTTTGGCTTTTCAATAAATGATGTGTCTTGGAGGGGGCCTCTTTGCATCCACCATAATTGGGACTCTCTGTGTTTCCTGGACTTACATGTCTGTTTCCTTCACCAAATGAAGGAAGTTTTCTTTCAGTTTTTTTCAGATAGATTTCCAATTTCTTGCTCTTCTCTTTCTGGCACCCCTATGAGGAGAGTGTTGAACCTCTTGAAGTTGTCCCAGAGGCTGTTTATACTGTCCTCATATTTTTGGGTTCTTTTTTCCTTGTTGTTTTTATTGGTTGTTTTTTTGCTTTCTTATGTTCCAAATCATTGATTTGATTCTTGGGTTCATCCACTCTACTGTTGTTTCCTTATAAATTGTTCTTTATTTCAATTAGTATATCCTTCATATCTGACTAGATCTTTTTTATACTGTTAAGGTCCTCACTAAGTTTCTTGCGCATCCTTACAACCAGTGTTTTGAACTCTGTATCTGAGAGATTGCTTATCTCCATTTCATTTAGTTCTTTTTCTGGAGTTTTGATCTGTTCTTTCACTTGGGCCATGTTTCTTTGTTTCCTCATTTTGACAGCCTCCCTGTGTTTGTTTCTATGTATTAAGTTAGAGCTGCTTTGACTCCGTGTCTTGACAGTGCGGACTAATGTAGTAGGTGTCCTGTAGGGTCCAGTGGCACAGCCTCCCCTATCACCCAAGCTGGGTACTTGAGGTACACCCTTCATGTAGGCTGAGTACACCCTCCTCTTGTAGTTGACCCTTGGTTGCTGTTGGCAGATCATGGGAGAGATTTACCCAGCCCAGTCAGCTGCAAGCACTGACTGTGACCACTGACCACCAGCCTCCGCCCTCCATGAAGGGTCATCTATGCAGGAGCAGGGTGGTGGTGCTCTGACATCGTCTGTAGCTGTCCACTTGGGTGCACTGGCCCTGGGGTTTCCTGGGTGGTGCAGGCCAAGGTCAGCCCCCACCTGTGTTTTGCCCTGAGCCACCCTACCTGAGCTATAAAGCAATCTGAGATGGCTACTACTTGTGCTGTGCTTGGAGATTCCCAGGTGAAGCCCAGCTGTGACTCTAACCTGGCTCCTGCTGGGGTTCACTGAAGCCAGCTGTTGCTTGTTTGATAGGGTTGAGAGCCAAGACCAGTCATTCTTATGGAAAAGCAGCTTGGGTGGACCTGTAAGTTGGGTGGGTAGAGCCTCTGTGGGTCTCCAAGGTGGGTCACACAGTGTTAGCCAGGTTGATGGAGTCTCAGATACGGCACCAGCCTACTGGCTCTGTGCGGGGAGGGCTCAGCAAAGGGACATTGGCCTCTGCTCATCCGAATGCCAGACACTTCAGTCTCTCCCTGTTGGCCACTGGTGCCCTTCAAGCCACTACCCCGGTGCTGAAGCTCAGAAGGAGTGAGTCTGAGCAGGTGAGTCCATGTGTGGGTTCTTTAAGAGGAACTGCTTGGGGCTCCAGCAGCCTCCTCCACCGACTCCCTCCCTGCTGGTTTTCACAGCCAGAAGTTGCGGGGACTTGCCTTCTTTGCACTGGAATGCTGGACTCGGGGGCCTGATGTGGGTCTGGGACCGTGCTTCTGAGATATCCCTCCCAAATTTTTATCCACATGGGTGTGGGGCCAGCCCATTTCACACCCCTCCTACCAGTTTGGATGTGGTTTCTTCAATTCTGTGGTTGTCAGACTTCCATTCAGCTCGATTTCTGACCATCCTGAGTGATGGTGGTTGTATTTTAGTTGTAATCTTGGTGTGGTTGTGTGAAAAGGCGAGCCATGTGTGCCTATGCCACCATCTTGACCAGAAGCCTGAGGACTAATGTATTTTTATTCTAAAAAACTCTCAGCCGTTATTTGTTCCACAGCCTCTAGACCCTTCCTTCCATTTGCTTCTTTTAGATTCATATTAGATGAAAGTCCAAAACTGGAAACATCCCAGGGGTCCATCAACATAATAGAGAAACTCATTATGGTATAGTTGGACACATTAGGGATAGTCTTAGAGGATACCATGTTACCAGCAATTAAAAGAAGTGAACTACTTACAAATGGAACAACACAGATGAATCTTAAAAAACACATAGAGAAGCCAGACGTAAGAGTCTGCACTGTATGATACCATTTATGTAATACTATGGACTAGGCAGAGCTCATTTATGATGATAGCAATCAGATGGAGGGATCAGTAGTTGCTTATTTGGTGATTAACTGGGAAGGGGCATGAGGGACTTAGTGGAATGATAAAAAGTACTGTGTTGTGATGGGCAGGTGCCGCGGGCCAAAACTGACTAAGCCTTGTGCTTAAATATGCGTAAATAAAAGCTTTTAGAGTAGAAAGGATGGGAAGAACAGAACAGTAATATCTTGAAAAAGTATTTGAATAAAATATAAATTCTCTACAAATCCATAATAAAAGGATAAATATATTTTAAAATGGGGACGTGTAGACAGGTGGTTGTATTTTATCTTCAGATGACAGTTTGTTGTGTCTTTTGTTGAAATGATACATGTTTGGGGTTCAGAAAGCCATTCACTTTTTCTTTGGTGCCCTGCACAGTGGCAAACTCACAGAGGGCTCACCAGGGAAGTGAGAAATAACGAAAGGGCCACTTAAGAATATTGGCAGATGTCATCGTTCCCCAGCACAAATCTGAGAAAGGATTAGGAGAACAGGGCCAGCTCACCTCCCACTTTGCTCTCCTGAGTCCACATCCTGACCCCACTGACCGCTGTGCTTAATGGGCCAAGTGGTTATATTAGGAGGAGAGAGAAAATGTGCTGGGCCCACTGGTTTAAAATAAAAAAGTTACCCAAGGATGTTTTGTGTAACTAATCAAATTGGATTCTTGTCCACTGTAGAGGGTTGACTGAGTAGGGAAGAGGACCGGGGGTTAAAGGCGGCCACTCCGCAGTGGACACCTTGTTTTACAGAGGTGGTTTGGATAAAAACCTTGCTTGGAAGATCAAAACATACTTTATTTTTTAGAAGTATTCTGAAAGAACTATTCAAGTGCATTTTACTCTGGATTCTGTTCAGGGACCTGAAGGCAGCAAGGATAAACACACTTCCTGGAGGCCGCCCTCCCCTGCTAGAACTCTATAGGCAAGGTGGCTCCTGCCCCCCCTCCCCCCACCCCCATCTCTGTGTCCTGTTTGGGAGAATCCTGGGTCCTTGTGCCAGGAGCCCAACCCACACAGGAAGGAAAGTCGGTCTTGTGACGTTGGGTTTTATAAGCCTTGTTTCGGTGGCATGACTAAGGGACTGAGGAAATAAATTCTGCAAGACTTTAAAGAGTCAGAGTCCAGCTTTGGTGGGCATGTGTGCCCTAGAGCAGAGTTCCCCAACCTCCGGGCCATGGACCGGTACTGCACAGTGGGAGGTGAGCTTGAACGAAATGCACTTGAATCATCCTGAACCATTCCCCCTGCCCCGTCCCTGAAAAAATTGTCGTCCACGAAACCAGTCCCTGGTGCCATGAATGTTGGGGACCACTGCCTTAGAGTGAAGGGAGAGAGCCCACTCCTGAGCTGGAAACTGTTGTCGAAGACGAGTCTTTCATGCCCCGGCTCGTGTGAGTGCGATGTCGTGGAGACGCATTGCTGACGGGTACATAGGACAGCTTGTATCACACCTTTTCTTACTTACTCTTAAATGTCAGAATGTACTTAGAAAAGTCACTGAGAAGTTTTCAGCTTCCCATTGTCAGGAAACAGAACTTAGATACTTCTGTGCCACCAAACTACTGTTGTCCAGCACCCGCCCACAACATGGAGTTACCAAACCGCTTGTTTTATAGCCGAACAAGCACATGTAGCTGGCCCTCTCTGAGCTGTGGGAGAGTGCTCACGGTCCCTAGCATGCCCGGGTAAGCCCTCATCCCTGAGCGTTTGTCAGGGGGGTAGAGGACGTTTCTTGTTCCACGTATTCCCCACGCCTCCATGCTCAGAAGGGCAGTTGCCTTAACCACAGTTCTCAGGCCTCAAGGACCACATGTCTGTGTCATAGGCAGGCCCCAGGCATGCAGTGGTAGAATCGCTGCCCGTCTTCTCGATGTGGGGTGCAGGGATTAAGAGCAGGAGTTCTTGGGTTCTTAAATTTTACCCCTGTGTTCATGTCGTATGGTCTGCTTTAGGCCTTATAATACCCCCTGGCCCTTTTAGGTATCTTGGGTAGTTTTTTTCTTCCTTAACCCTTCTCTCTTGATACTGTTAATCCTTGCTAGCAGAAATCTCCCATCACTGTTGGTTACAGCCTTGTCATACTCTTTTAAAAACCTTTCATTGACTTTAGAATTCAATGTTAAAACCTTCCACAGAAAACTCTAATGTTTAAAAAGGAAAGGCTTCCCTGGAACATTGCTTCCTCAGTCTAATCAAGAATACATCTAAGTGAGGAGTTAGAGAACAGTGAATAATTATGGCTGTTCCTAGGAATTACTGTGTTCCTCTGCAGTTACACGCTGTAACGTTTTTGAACTCTTTCCTTGGTCCGGCCTCCATGACATCCCCTCCGTCGCACAGTAAATGGTTGCCTTGCATTTAATGAGCGTCAGCTCTAGCAGAAAACTGCTTTTGGGTCACAGATTCAGCAGTGTAAACCCGCGACGGGGGTCTTACACCCTTTGTGGTGACAGAAGTCAGCGTCTGGGACATGCCGGTGGGCTTTTCCCAAAACAGAAACATTTTACAGAGTGAAAGCCGGAGACGTCCTTCGTCATCAGAGCCAGGCGTGCTTGGCAGTGAAGCAGAGCAACATGATTCCTTACTAGGTTCAAATGCCCTAAAATTTCTCTTCAACACTCTTTTCCTACCTTGCTTTCAAGCTCAAGTTCCTTCTCCTCCGTTCAGAGTGCTGAACTTGGGTTTTAGAGTCTGTCTTTACCCCGCCACCCTAAGCAGTCCCCCTTTGGGGTCGGGTCTTTGCAGGGCGAGAAAGACTGGCAGAAATACGAGACCGCCCGGCGGCTGAAGAAGTGTGTGGACAAGATCCGGAACCAGTATCGGGAAGACTGGAAGTCCAAAGAGATGAAAGTCCGGCAGCGGGCGGTGGCCCTGTACTTCATTGACAAGGTGAGTGTCCTCCTGTCCCGTTGTGTTCAGCTCCACAAAAATGTAGGGAGCGTTTTGTCCTCTGGGCCCCGTGCTAAGTCCTGGGGAGGTGGTGGCAGCCTGGACTCTGTCTGGTGCAGTCGGGAAGGTGGAAAGGGGAGGGGGCGTCAGTCAGCACCTGCCACTGTCTGAATGCAGCCTGCATCTGCATGTGCCAGGAATACTGTGACACTTTTAAACTTTCTATGAGCCACCAAAAATGATTTGACATCATGACCCAACACACAAGTATATTGATGTTTGTGTGACTGAAATAAAAGTTGCACAGAACAATGCTTTCTTTAGCTTTCTTCTGAGCAGTGAATTCTGATATTTTTCTGTCTTGTGTTTTAAAAAAAGATTGTGACACTTAAAATTGGTTAAACAATCTGCTAGCATGTCAGAGGTACAGTTTGAAAGACAGCGCTCTGGAGATCAGTTTCTCAGTATTTAAAAGAAAAAAATTTCGTGGTTTTTTTTGTTTGTTTGCTTTTTACCAGTTTGGTACTGCTTATATTTGAGCACAAAATCTGAGTTGTCTCAAAAATTAAGAGACCAGCTTTTTGAGTCTAATTGCCAAGACTGGAAACACTCCCTCAGTTGCTGCTTTAAAAAAAAAAATAAGGTTCTTCCTTTCCTGCACTCCCGTTTGAAAAGACAGAATGAAGAGAAGCTTGGGTTTATAGGGAAGTTCAATGTCCCAGTGACTCTCTATACTTCATTTCATAGGGGAAGAAGCAACAATGCAGAATTCAAAATTCCCAGGCCTTGCAGACTAATGCTCTGTTCCCAAGGAGAATTGGAAGGCTTCTGATTTGGATTTCCTAGCAATCCTGAGATTCACGTTTCTTCATTTATGCTTATGTTTTTTTCCCTTCTTTCTCTCCCCTCCCGGGACAGCTTGCTCTGAGAGCAGGCAATGAGAAGGAGGAAGGAGAAACAGCAGACACTGTGGGCTGCTGCTCGCTTCGCGTGGAGCACATCAATTTGCACCCAGAGTTGGATGGCCAGGAATACGTGGTAGAGTTTGACTTCCTTGGGAAGGACTCGATCAGATACTATAACAAAGTCCCTGTTGAGAAACGAGTAAGTTAAGGTGGCTCTTTGTTCATCCATCCACCCATTCATTCATTCAGCAAGCACTTGTTGAGTGCTTTTTGTGTGCTCTGCGTGTTGCTGGGCACTAGAAAAAAATGACTTGAAAGAAGGGAGAGGTGGTCTTTGGTGTCCTGTGTACCTCCTTTTAGTTCCTGCCCTCACCTCCAGCCCTGGTGCTACCTTCCTGAGGAGGAGGGCCATCTCGAAAGGCAAGATTCTACAGGGTGCTGTGGAGGTGTGCCCTCAGGACAGACCGCACAGACTTAACCCACCACGTCATTGTGATTTTTAATCACATTTCTGTACTCCCTGGTCATGCTGCACGTTTGTCATCTGTAGCTTTGCTCAGCTTCTCCCCAGCTCCCAACGGAATGAACAGGTAGCCTTTTGGCCCTTAGATCTCTGAGCTTGGTGTTGAAGAGGGTATTGCAGCCTGATGGCTTCCCCCAAAATATTGGGCTTGAACCAGAGGCCTACAGAGTACAGAGTAAAGGGCCCAGTAATCCAGCCCTTTAGTCTGATGTTTAATGAGTACTTAGGCTTGGCTGGCTGTGGAGATACTCCAGATAAAGCAGAGCTAAAGGGACCTGACAGTTAAATGCAGTGCCCGAGCTTAGATTGGATTCCACACTGGCGTGGGGCACAGGATGTCATTAGGTCAATGACAAAATTGGAGTACGGACAGTAAATTACATAAACACAGGTATCAGTGTAAATTTATGAAGCTGATGAGTACTGTGTACACAGGGAACACCTATACCCTGTGTAAGTACCACCTGGTGGTCCAGAAGAAGTAACTGATACGTATACGCATATGTAGAGAGCAGGGTGAGCAGACAGGTATACTGCAAACAGGTAAATCAGGTCGTATGTTAATGGGTGCATTTGGGTAAAGGGCATGTGTGTTCCTTGTGCTTTGAGTTTTTTTTAAAGTTGCAATTGTTTCCAAAGTGTAGGTTTTAAAAATAATAACTAGGCTCTACTCATTTCTTTTAGGTTTTTAAGAACTTACAATTATTTATGGAGAACAAACAGCCTGAGGATGATCTTTTCGATAGACTCAATGTGAGTGGACAAAGTGCACTGGGTTGAAGAGGGGCCCAGCCAGCGCCTCACAAGCTTCTGAAGGAGGGATTTGCCTGGGGGTGGCTTGGGCTTTCCCTCCAGCTTGTCCTGTGGCATCCTGTGTGCTCTTCTTCCCCCGGCACACCGTGAGTCCAGGGCCGAAGCCCTAAGAGTGAGGCAGACAAACCCTGCCTTTATCCTTGCCTGACTCCTGCGGAGCCTTCCCTTCCCTTTCCTGGATGCCAGCCATCTCTGCTGGAGACCCAAGACCTGTCCTTGATACCTGATCAGGGAAGATGTTAACAGGGAAGAGCCAATTTGCTTTATCAGCCTGCTTAAGATTGAAGTACTTCTTAGGGAGGTGTCATGAAACCCTGTGTTCTGGAATTCTCTTCCCCCCTTTCTCAGCCTCCCTCTGGCAGAGCAGGAGATGTGGCAAGTCATGATTGCATGGCCGTGGCCATCAGTGGCCTAGGGCTTGCCAGAAGGGGCCGGGATGTGTGGCTTCTGCCTGACTCCCAACATCCTCTTTGTTGCTTTATCTCATCCAGACTGCTATTTTAAATAAGCATCTTCAAGACCTCATGGAGGGCTTGACAGCCAAGGTGTTCCGTACGTACAATGCCTCCATCACGCTACAGCAGCAGCTGAAAGAACTCACAGCCCGTAAGTACCACTTGGCCACCCAGGGCTCACACCTTACAGATACAGCCCACTGTCCTTGTTCAGCTAAGTCCTAGATCTGTGCTACTTTTCTCCTTAACCTTGTGACTGGAAACTTTTCCCCTGCTCACCTCTAATAGCGAAGGCTTAGTTTGTATAAACATAAAATCTGCTATTTTCCCATTCCCATCCCAGCTTCTAGATTCATCTTTTGGGGTTTTCTTTCTGCTTTGAAAATGCCTGCATTTTCTGTTTTATATATGTGTTATTTAAAAGCTCACAGAGAGAAGACATAGTGCTGTAATGTCCTATTAAGTTGGAGAAAGTAAGGTTGTTGTGGTTATTAAAAAAAATATCAGAGCAAATCCTTTCCTTGAGGTTTCTGTCATTTTTTTCCCCTTAAGAGTAGGTAGTATTCTAAACAATAGCTGCAGAAAGTATCACCCAGATCTGCACGCTTTTTTCCCTGGAGCCCAGTTACTGCTAGATTCCCACTGTCCTCTATAAATAGGTCAAATGGCTTTAGAATATGAGTCAGAAAAGCCAAAGATGGGCATATGGAAGGTCAGTATTTTAGCGTAGGATAAAGAATGACACAAGTAAGAACATTCCTTGAATAATACTTTTTATTTTTTACATTATATTACCTTGGGATTTTAACATATAAAGCTCATGGTCCCTTTGTCTTATCCTCCGCTGAAGGCCTTGTCTGTCCCAATTCCCTGTTTTCTTCAGGTTACATTTGGCGGGGAGGTTGCAGAGGCAGGCATTTCAGCAAGCAGATGAGTGTGTGGACTCAGTTATGACCTTGTGGCCTGGGGGAACTTGAATCGCCCATCCGAGTGACATGAGGGGCAGTAACATCGTGAGGGTGCAGCGCTGAGGAAGGCACATTGTGTGTTGGCTCAGACAGACTGACTGTTGCTTGCTGTCACTTTCTTTCTGTACAGCGGATGAGAACATCCCAGCGAAGATCCTGTCTTATAACCGTGCCAACCGAGCTGTCGCAATTCTTTGTAACCATCAGAGGGCACCACCAAAAACTTTTGAGAAGTCCATGATGAACTTGCAATCTAAGGTATCTTGGATCTGGATGGTAGGGTAGCAAAATGAAGAGAACGGTGTCTGCTGTGGGCTGATCACCTGAAAACGAGAGGCACTTAAAATCCAGCCTTCCAAGCAGGGCTATCAGGAGGCCAGTTCTGAGTCTGTTCTGGAGGAAAGGGCCACACTAAAGCTAAGCAAGTGGAACTATGGTGGTAGTTATCCCTGATCAAGATACTGAATATCAGACGCCCATTGTTGAGGTGTTCACTCTGTGGACGGGTCTTCGGTGGCCCTTTTGAAAAGCTAAGCTTGATATACCCTCTTTGAAATATGGCTGGTAGTTGTCCTTATTATTATACAAGAGGAAATGGGTATAAATAGAGTCTTCACAGATCCTTGCCACAGCCCCGAAATAAAACTGTTTCCAAATTAGATTGTTTCAAATTGAAAAGATGATGAAACTGATCATTCCCCCCAATTCTAGCACAACTTTTTATTTTTACACGTTCCACATGAATCCTGTTTATACAGCTCTTCATCAGACACCTTTTGAATACTAGGGAGAAACTGACGTACAAATAGATGTGCCTCTTTTCCTCCCTCCAGCTCTGCCTGGTACTGAGCTTTTAAGCCGTAAGACACGTAACATTTGATGGGGAACATTTTTGTCTGAGCAGTGACTGGCAGAACCAGTTCGTTCTCTCCCTGGGTTGGCCAACAAGTCCGTGACGGTTTTTCCATAAAAGATACATTTTTCATTTCCACCAATAACTTCATTGATTTGTGTATTTTGAGCATTCGGCTACCTCCCAATATTGGCTTCAGGTATGGGTAGAGGCCAGGGGTGCTGCTAAACATCTTCCAGTGCATAAGACAACCCCACAGCAAAGAGGTACTTGGCCAAAATCGGTAGTACCATGAAACTTCGCAAACCACTTTTGACACGTTCAGTCCGTCACAGCACCTTCTGCACACACTGCACAAGTCTTTTCTTTTCTGTTTCAGTCACATCTTTACCTTTCTTGAAATAACAAAGCATGATATGCCAAACATGTTGCGTATTTTCTTCCGTCCTCAATTTTTACATGGCTGTACAAAAATTCACCGATTTTAATGTGTGTTTTTAATGCATGCTGATATGACAGCTGTCACAAGACAACCTGACAAAATTGTTTTGAATGAAGTTCACTGCTAGAGCCGTGGTACAGAAAATAACTAAACGAACTTTCTGGCCAACCCAGTACTAACCCACAGTGAGAGTTTGCAGATACTCATTGCAGACCAGACACACAGGGTCACACAGGAAACCAGTGATCTTAAAATACACTTGCCAAACATATTTTAAAGTCTGATATGGTGATAGATGTGTTTCCTTATTAACTTACTAAGTTCTTAAGGTTGTTTTAATAATCTCTGCAAATTTCAAGATAGTGATGAATATAAATGATACTTCAATATTTCTGCAACAATTATGATATGAAAATATCTGTACTACTTGTTGCTGATAATGTCGGTAATACTGGTATTACTATAGTTTGTTGCCCACGTACTTGAAGGAGAAATGATGAATTTCAACTAGAGGTTAATGAAATTACAGATGTGATTTCTTTTTTATCCTGTGTACTGGGACAACTGGAGTTTAACAGCCGCTAGAGTGAGACCATATACACATTTTCAGGCACATGTTGACATTTCATTCTGTTGAAACATCTTCAAGATAAATACCCAGGAGTACATCTGGGTCAGAAGGTACACACAACTGCAGTGCCATCTGCCTTTCCTGACGGGATGCACACAGCCACAGTAAACGAGTGTTTGTCCACAGAGCTCTCAGGTCCTTGTGGTTGGCAGGCAGAGAACCGTACAAACCACCCTTCCTAGCATCCCCGTTTGCTGTCACTCTGTTAAATAGTGGTCACCTGGTATCATTTATGCTCCTTGTGTTCTGAGCCCGAAACAAAAGCGTGAACATTCAGGGGATGCTCACCTGATTCAGGAGACCCTCCTTGGAGCGTGAGGAGGTCTTTTGTTGACCTCAGTCTGGAACCGCTGTGTGGGCTGCCCAGGCTGCCTGCCAGACGAGCCCTCCGAGCCCAGGAACGCTTTCCTGTGTGCCCACAGAGCAAACACACACCCCTGTTTGCCAAGTGAATCAATGGGGTCTCTCATGCTTTGGGAGCATTTGACATAGCCTGCCAGTTTAGCGTTCACAGAAATGGTTAAAAGATCGTGGTGGGTTGCAATTCTGGCCGAAGAAGAACCTGGCTAGTGGTATCTGTGATGCCGTTGTGTGCAGAATCAGTTCCTTCAGCCTGCCTTTGGACACTGTAAATGCTGGGAGTAAGCCATTCCTAGTAAAATGCACTTAGTGATTGTCTCACAATAGTAGCCTCTGTTTCCAGTCTGGGGCTGTGTATGTCTCTAACAGACAGTTCTAGGCTAAGCGCAGCAGCCCAGTGTGTGTTGCTCAGGCTTGTGTGTGCTCGGCAGAGGTTCCCTCGACCTCACAGGTCAGCACAGTGCGCAGGTCAGGGGTGCCCCTGCCCTCAGCAGCACCAGCTCACAGGTGTGGGCTCTAGTGCCATGATGCTGCCTGCTGCCATCCTCTAGCAGGAACTCAGAGAAGACATGGGCTCTCAAGGGGTGCTTCCAGGGCTCTGTCAAGCAAGAAAGGCTACAACTCTATGAGCTTCATTTGGGAAAAGACCTCCAAATTTCTGTTTTTGAGGAAAAACTAAATTTCTTCCCATCTCCGCTCCCTCTCCTTTTGAAAACAATGCCAAAGGCAGGCCATGCCATGTAGCAGCTTGGAACAGGCTAGCTGACCTTTTAATAGCCATGTTTTAGTTCCTTGGATATTCTTTCTCTTCAAGCATCCTTTTTCTTGAGAAGCTGGCAGCTCTTTCCCAGAGTGCTGGCAGAATCTGAGGAGTGGGTGGAGCTTAGCAGATGGAAGGACCCTATCTCAGCTTCATAAAGAGGGTCTTCTGTGGTATTCTTGGAGTGAAGGCTACAGACTGGCACCGGTTCCGTTTGCCAAACAGCTGTCTTCTGTAGCCCTCCGAGGTGTCTAAAGCCAGAGCGATCTCTGAAAGATTAGCAGCCACGTTCCCAGTCTCAGTGGGTCCTTTTCCCTTAGCATCTGGCTTAATGGGGCCCTGGATCTCGTCTGTAGAATGCTTATTTCTTGATGGGTCACTAAAGAACATAAGTGACCAAATAGCAGTTGAATTGAGCAGTTCCTGTGCACCTACTGTGTGCTTGCACAAAGCTACCTCTAGGTGTTTTACCTGGCAGACCAAAAAGAAAAATGGTCTGCCTGCCTGGCGGAGTCAACATCCAGGCTTCATCTTCTCTAATGTGGCTGTTCTTTTCTTTTGGGGGGCTTTTTTAATTCCTAAAACTGACTGATGTTCTTCCCCACCCAGATTGATGCCAAGAAGGAACAGCTAGCAGATGCTCGGAGAGACCTGAAAAGTGCTAAAGCCGATGCCAAGGTCATGAAGGATGCCAAGACCAGGAAGTATGTGTTGGTGGTGTGCGAAGCTGGGGGTGGCTGAGAGAGGCATGTGCAGTACCAGCCAGGAAGTATGTGCTGCTGGTGCACGAAGCTGGGGGTGGCTGAGAGAAAAATGTGCACAGTGTGAGCCAGGTGCTCCAGGGCCCCGCTGCTCTAGGGTTTCTCAGTGATCTTTTGGAAGTCTGTCTTGGGGCTTTCTGCTTTTACTGGCCCCTCAGTGGCAGGGTGGTGTGGCAGTGTTCTTGTCCAGAGGCCAGGCCTGGTCCTTGATGACATCCATTCTCCCAGGGTGGTAGAGTCAAAGAAGAAGGCTGTGCAGAGACTGGAAGAACAGTTGATGAAGCTTGAAGTTCAGGCCACAGACAGAGAGGAGAATAAACAAATTGCTCTGGGAACCTCCAAACTCAACTATCTGGACCCGCGGATCTCAGTGGCTTGGTAAGCATTGAGCTCTTTGCCGCTGGCTAGAGAAGGGGGGCAGGGTTGTGACAGCACCACGCACTTGCGGTCCTCTGGGAAACCCCTGCCAGAAATCAGATGTGCGTGCTTCAACTGCACTGGAACATTCTGGGTGGTCCTCAACGGTCAATGCTGTTCCACTTACCTTTGAGTGTGTTTATGTCTGTTTTAAAAAGGCAGGTACAGTCCCCATCCTTTATGGAACTTTAAGAATGGGAACACTTTGCCCGTAGTGAAGGAAAAATATAAAAAAGCCCTTCACTGTAACAAAAAAAAATTTTTTAAGATTGTATTTATTTATTTATTTATTTGCTTATTTTTAGGGCGAGGGTAAGGGAGAGGGAAACAGAGGTAGAGAAACATCAATGTGTGGTTGCCTCTCACACACCCCCTACTGGGGAGCTGACCTGCAACCCAGGCATGTGCCCTGACTGGGACTCAAACCAGCGACTTTTGGTTTGCAGGCTCATGCTCAATCCACTGAGCTACACCAGCCAGAGCTATTTACTTATTTTTAAGGAGGGGAAATGAGGGAGAGAAGTATCAATGTGTGGTTGCCTTTCCCGCACCCCCTACTGGGGACATGGCCCACAACCCAGGCATGTGCCCTGGCTAGGAATCAAACTGGCGACCGTTTGAATAGCAGGCCAGCATTCAATCCATTGAGCCACACCAGCCGGGGCTAACAAAATGTTTTAGTAAGTTTTTTTACAAGTGAAGGAAGAAAGGTAGGAACAAGGTGGGGGAAACAAAAATGAAAACAAAAGCAGATAAATTTTCTATTGTTTGCTTACTCCTCCTGTCCACCCCGCCACACACTCACACATTTTTTTTTTTTTTAATCTTAAAATAATACGTTTTTGAAGATGCTCATTAGTTCCTGGAGTTGCTAAGCTCTGGGCCTAAGTGGAGGAATCATCCCCGGTGGCACCTGCTACTCTGGGCCAGGGTTTCCACACCCTTCTTGTGCCCTGTTTGGTGCTGAGGGTTGGTCAGCTAGAAAGACACCGTAGGCTCTGGAGCCAGACTGCTTGGGTTCAGTTTTCAGCCTCATGCTCACTCTGCTTGAGAACACAACTGTTCTGCCTTAGTCTTTTCCTTTGTACCTTTTTTATTTGTACATCAGTAGCAGCATCTACTTCAGAGGTCACTGTCAAGGTTAAATGAGTGGAGCCACCTGCATTCTCATTCTCACCGGTTGGATGTGCAGGAGAAGGCATCCAAGCCCCTGGCCCCAGGTCTGGGCCATTGCTCCCAGAGACACTAATCCTTCTTTCTCCCTTGTTTGCAGGTGCAAGAAGTGGGGGGTCCCAATTGAGAAAATTTACAACAAAACCCAGCGGGAGAAGTTTGCCTGGGCCATCGACATGGCTGATGAGGACTATGAGTTCTAGCCAGTCTCAAGGAGCAGCTTTCTTTGAAAAGGAACAGTGTGGTTTGGGGAAAGATGGATAAACTGTGAGCCTCGCTTGCCCTCACACCTGAGGGAGAGAGGCGGCAAGTCTTAACAAACCAACATCTTTGAGAAAAGATAAACCTGAAGATATTATAAGGGAGAGCTGAGCCAGTTGTCCTATGGACAACTTATTTAAAAATATTTCAGATATCAAAATTCTAGCTGTATGATTTGTTTTGAATTTTGTTTTTATTTTCAAGAGGGCAAGTGGATGGGAATTTGTCAGAGTTCTGCCAGGCAAATTCACTGTTTCACTGAAGCATTTGGATTCTCTTAGCTACTGTATGCGAAGTCCGATTATATTGGTGCGTTTTTACAGTTAGGGTTTTGCAATAACTTCTATATTTTAATAGAAATGAATTCCTAAACTCCCTCCCCTCTCCCCCATTTCAGGAATTTAAAACTAAGTAGAACAAAAACCCAGCGCACCTGTTAGAGTCGTCAATATCTATTGTCATGGGAATCAATTTTCATTAAACTTGAAGCAGTTGTGACATCCGCAGTGTTTTGGTTCAGACACCTGTTCACAGAAAAGCATGATGGGAAAATATTTCCTGACTTGAGTGTTCCTTTTTAAATGTGAATTTTTATTTCTTTTTAATTATTTTAAAATATTTAAACATTTTTCTTGATCTTAAAGATCGTGTAGATTGGGGTTGGGGGGGATGAGGGCTGAGTGAGTCTAAGGATAATGAAATAATCAGTGACTGAAACCATTTTCCCATCATTCTTTGTTCTGAGCATTTTCTGTACTCTTCCAGATAGCCATCTTTTTTCATTTTAAACCCCAGTCTTTCACTTGAAAGATTTTATTGTATAAAAAGTTCCACAGGTCAATAAATCTAGAGGAAAATGAGTATTTGGTCCAAAAAAGAAAAATAATCAAGATTTTAGGGCTATTATTTTTTCTTTTGTAATTGTGTAAAAAATGGGGAAAAAAACATAAAAAGCAGAATTTTAATGTGAAAACATTTTTTGCTATAATCATTAGTTTTAGAGGCATTGTTAGTTTAGTGTGTGTGTGCAGAGTCCATTTCCCACATCTTTCCTCAAGTATCTTCTATTTTTATCATGAACTCCCTTTTAATCAACTGTAGGTTATTTAAAATAAATTCCTACAACCTAACGGAAACTTAGTGTCTGCCTCTTTGTTACCCCGGGCCCCAGGCCAGAGTGGGGCTTGGAGCCTGGACTCGGTGTGGGCTGTGGTCTGGCTGCTCAGCTCCCTGCCCAGGAGTCCTGCTGCCCTGGGCGGGTCACAGGGAGCCAGAGTCCACACCCTCAGATAAGGCAGGCCCAGGAAGCCAGGGAGGGTGCAGAAAACCTACAAGAACAGATGGGGTGCAGGGACTACATTGGGTTGGCCAGAAAGTCTGTTTAGTTTTTTCTGTAAAGTAAACATTTTTAATTTTCACCGATAAGTTTATTGATTTTGATATTTTGAGTATGTTGGCTATCTCCTGACATACTCGATTGTTTTCAATTAATGTCTCCATCACTGTCAACTTCAACTGGCCTGACTGTGGAGCATCGTCCAGCAAGAAACCTTCAGCACGAAACTGCAAACCACTTTTGACACCTTCGATCGGTAACAGCACCTTCTCCATACACTGCACAGATCTTTTTGCATTTCCGTTGCATTTTTACCTTTCTTGAAATAATAAAGCATATGCTAAAAATGTTGCGAGTTTTTTCCATCTTCAATATTAAAATGGCTACACAATTTCAATTTTGGTGTGTGTGTGTGTTTTTTAGGATTGATTTATTTTTAGAGGTGAAGGGAGGGAGAAAGAGAGAGAAAAACAAATACATGGTTGCCTCTCACACACTCCCAACTGGGGATCAGGCCTGCAGCCCAGGTGTGTGTGGTGACTGGGAATAGAACCAGTGACCCTTTGGTTCACAAGCTGGTGTTCAGTCCACTGAGCTCCACTAGCAGGGCTGGTGGTGGTGGTTTTTTTTTTAATGCATGATGATTGATAGCTGTCACAATACAATCGAACGAAATCTTTCACGTGAAGTTCAGGACAACTCGGTGCTACGACAGCCACATCTCACGGAAAAAACCCAACTTTGGCTAACCCGATAGAAGCCTAGTATGGGTGACGTTTATGGAGTATTTGAGGGCGGAGTCCCTTGTAGTACAGGCTTTCCCCCCTGGGTGAACGTTCAGGAACCATCTGTACCAGTGTACCAGCTGGTGGTGTGAGAGGCTGCATTCAGCCTCCGTGAATTTTATTTTGAAGACGGCAAGTTTGCTCACTTCATGATGGGTGATTTACGAGTACACCTTACACGGTGCTGAGCGTCGAGCAGTTTTTGACCAAAAAACAGCATGACCCTCAAGCCCCACCCTCTCTATTGACTGGATCCCACCCCGGCAATTTTTTCCCTGGATGAAAAAAGTCCTCTAAGGGAAATGTTTTGCCCATGTGGAAGATGTGAAACAAAAAATGGCAGAAGCACCAAAATGCATCAAAATCGAGTTCAAAAAGTGTTCTGAGCAGTAGGAAAAATGTCTTGATACATGTGTTGTGTCAAATGGTGAGTGCTTTGAAGATGACTGAAGTTCAAACGTAAAAATACGTAACTTTTTATAAATCAATTCAGGGGTTGGTTTGAGTCCCACTTTGAGAGGCAGATTTCAGGAGCACTTCCCACGTGTGCTGGCCAGAAGCAGTAGGGAGCTTCTCTGGGTTTGCTTGTATGGCTGTGCTTAACAGGATGGCAAAAATTGAGGGCACTAGGCTGGTCGGGACCCTGGATCTCAGCAGCCCTCTCCCAGGTAGAATGCTGACCCTGCCCTGCATCAATTGGTTGATTGAAAGAGATCTGTGACCACTTCCAGGTGCTCTTGGTGCCCAGGCTGGCCAGGGACCCTACAGAAATTGTTCCTTTCCTCATCCGAGGTCATAGCTAAGTCTGGCATTCAGGAGTGAGGAGTGAGATCTCTCAGTCAAGTGGAGCAGGAAGGCTAGAGTGGCCAGAATTGGTATTTCTGAACTGACTTCCGTGGTGGTATAGCTAGACCACTGGGCGTGAGGAACAGCACTCAGCGGTCCAGCTACTGTGCACCTGATCAGCTTTATGGCTGGCAGGGGGGTGACGATGAGTGGGCCTCAGGTTTGGGATTTGAGCAGGACCTGTCACAACTAGGGCACAGACTTGGTCCACAACTAGCAATCAGGGACAGGAGGCCTTGCAGGCAGAAGATTGTATTAACGAGCAGGAACTTGTGCCTACCTTTTCCCACAAGAACCTTGCTGCAAGTCTTCTGAGGGCAGGTGCAGGGCAGCTAGATGTGGGTCAAGAACGACTGCAAAGGGCATATCCTCCAGAGAGTGGGAAGCTGACCTGGCCACTGGGTGCGAGGGAAGGGGCTGGGGAGGGAGGTGAGGGCCCTGAAGGATGCTTGAGCACGGAGTCAGGAGACCACGCCCTTGCCTACTTACCCACCATGGCCAGGAGAGGCCAGATGTGCAGGGTCTGACAACTCCCTCCTGTCAGGCCTTTCTGTGATGCTGAGTCCAGCTGTGGGCAAAGGGAGGCAGCCTCCATGTGCCACTCACACCAGGCAGCTCGGTGCTTCCGTGGCTCCTCTCCTCCTCCTCACCCCTCACATCTAGTCAACAGGTCTTGTCCGTTCTCCCCGCCAAATCCACCTGAGGCCTCTCACACATTTAAAACATGAAAAAAGAAACCACAACTCCCAGCCCTTTCTAGCCCTACCTCCTCCCTCTTCACAAACAAGCCCCTGAAATGAGTCATGGACACAACCCTGTCACTCCCCCACCCACAGCAACAAGCTTCTGCCCCATCCCGCCCCCAATTCCCCCTCTGCATCCTGATCAATGCAACCACCAATGAATGAGGCCCCAAACCAGCACACGGGCTCTGCAGCTACTTAAGCTCTTTGTGGCACCAGGCAGTTGACCACTTTTCCTTTTAACAGCTCTATTGAAGTACATACAGACCATAAAATCTACCTATTGAAATAGGTACGGTGGTCCGTAGTAACTACTGAGTGGTGTAGCCATCGCCATAAATCAGTCTTGAACAGCACCCACCCGGTAAGATCCCTCACGCCCCTCCTACCCCCTCCACCTTCACAAATCTACTTTCTCTAGAAATCCCCTCTACGGGACTTCGCGCACGCAACACGTGACCGCTCCCTTCTGCAAGCGCTTCTCTCTGGCTTCCACAGCGCCGCCTTCTGCTTTTCCTCCCCCTCTCTCAGGCCCTTGATTCCCTTCCCACCTGCACGTGATGACTCCCTATCTCTGTCTCTAGCCTGGACCCCTTTCCTGTGCTCCAGGCACATCTCTGCAGGGGGTGTCCGCGGGCTGCTCAACCTCAACTCTCCGGCAGCGCTCCATGGCCTGGGCTCCACATCTCAGTCCCTGAGCCAGAGCTGAGGGTGGCCGTCACCCTCACACTGTTCTCTCACTCCCATGTCCAGTGAATCGGTGACTCTGAGGTCACCTCCTAAATACCATAACCACCAAGTCCAAGTAGTTCCCCACAGAAAACTTAAATTATTTTTTCCTTCTGAGAAAAGAGTTTACTTATATTTCGGTTCTTACAAAATCCCTCATATAATGGGAAGCTCTCTAAACTTGTTTTGAACCAAAAAGCACTTTTTGGAGAAAACACATTACCCTGAAATGACCTCAGTCAAGCTAGTTTTGGATGATTGTGAGTAGTCCCCTGACAAAATCAGTAAACAAGGAGGCAAAGAAACTGACCACAGGCTGAGTAATTATTTCTCACAATCCTAAGTATTACACGTAAACAAGCCTCTTAATAATCCCTTTAAATAGCAATATAGTGTTGTTTTTTAGGTTTGATCATAGTACTGTAGTTCTGTACATATTTTTTAAGACCCTTAGAAAAACACTGGAGTAGTTGTAGATGACATCATAGAGTTAAGATTTGTGTCCAGACGTTAGGGAAGGGGTCTGCAGGTAGCCTGACCCACTGAGTATTAATGTATACCTACGGAAGAATGGAAAAGAAACCTGTTTTAATGTCACAAAGGTATGCATGTTCAGGTTCAAGTTTCCAGTGATGGCATCGCAGATGGATTCAAAAAGTATTCTCTCCGCAGCCATGTGGACGACTCTCAGCAACATGCCGACCTTAGACGCAATGGTGCGGACACTAAGGATTTCACTACGTGAAATTCTAGAGTGGGCAAAACTAGTCTGCAGTAGCGGACGGCGGATTAGTGACCGCCGGTGGGGGAGGGGAGACTGGCTGCCACGGGGCACCGGGGAACTCCTGGGGCTGACGGAAACGTTCTACATCTTGGTTGGGTGGTTTATATTCATCAAAGCTCTCCAAACTTTGCCCTTAAAACGGGTGCCTGCCATTATATGTAAGTTATTCCCCAAGAAAGTTGGTTTTTCCAAAGTGCTCTCTCAGGCAACTTAGAAGGCAGTGAATGTGCTTTCAGGAATTGTATTAGGTGACTTAAAAAATGACCCCAGTGATTTCTACAAAGAAGGATTTATGTAAAAAGTTTGAACGTTACTGCAAAGGTAAGAGTGGGAGAAGTCAATACTCATAAATTAATGTATTGTTTCAAATAACATGTGACTTAGAATATGTGTGTGTAACTAAATAAACTGTTATATGTGGACATTTGAATCATGCGTCTCTAGAAATGTTTATATTTTAGTTGAAAAAATGCACAGAACACCTGGGTTGACACTGCAAACTGAATGGTCACCTTGTATCTGGATCGGGACCTGCCATATCTTCAAGCACACAGGACACCGTTTCTCACTTTGTTCCGTCCCCACAGCCACCAAAGGTCTAAGTAAGGTCTGTGTCCCTTCTCAGGGCTCCAGGGGCCCTGATCACACTGATCTGTCCTCTGTCGGCATTTCTGTATCTGCTGCTGGAGTGGGAACTCGGTCTGATTCCTCTCTGCTGTGTTACTGCGACAGAGGAAGCATCAGGCCTATTTGTTGGGATAAAGGGAAAGTGGAAAAATAGGTCTGCCCTGGCCTGGGCCAGCGGCTAACAAGGGCTCAGCCCTCCTTTCCTTTCATGAAGCAATCACACATCCCTGCCACCTTCCTAAAGAAGGTGTGCCTGGAGCCCAGCTCTCCCACCTCTCTGGGCCCCAGTGTTCAGACCCCTCAGCAAAGGGAAAGCAGAGTCTACAGAGAGAGCAGGTCCCTGGGAGTGGCTGGGCCAGGCCATCTTCTGCCCTGCCTGATAAGAAACATGAGGATCTTCAGGGGCCGAGAGTATATCCCAGGTGAGGAGGAAAGCAGGACATCACCTAAGTGTGAGGGCCAACGACTAAGTTGGAGGCACGGATAGATAATGGGGCCAGCGGTGAAGGAACCTAGACTGAAGGTCGCAGAGTGGAGCTCCAGGTGCACGGAGGTGAAGTCTTCCTAAGTACTAGCGGTACGCTGAAGTGCAGGCTGGCTGGCTCAGAAACCCTTGAGAAGGCCTGGTTGGATGCCTAACATAAGGAACTACTGAGTCAAAATTAAAGAATAGCTTAAAGAAAAGGGATGAAGTTTTATGTATGGATCAAATTAGATACTGCCAATCTATAAGTCTGCTTACCTTCAATTGTGGAAGGGGCTTCACCGACCTATGCTTTTATATCACACCTTGCATTATATAAACACTCAAGGTTATTACCAGGAACAAATACACTGTCGGCATTTGCTGTTCATTTGTGGAGAACATTCTCCACTATTTTAACCAAATAAGTGTCCATATGAGAAACTTCTTTTATAATTTATCCCCAGGAAAGTTTCTCTCTCCTAAGTTGTCGTTATTAGAGTTTTTGCTTTGGCTACCAGGAAGCTCAGCCACATCTGATTCTCAGTCACAGCAGCTATGCTAACCCATATCAACCATGTTATAGTGCTCCTCTTATAACTGCAAATCCCATTTCTGTACTACAATGTTTTTGTCCTTTGTTTTCAGGATCCTACACTTTTTTAAGGGACTGGAAAAGAATACATTTGTGGTGAGTATAGCGATGTGTGCCACCCAGTTCCCCTTCAAGGAAGTACTCGTTGCCCCAGCTGCTAGGAGAGCTGCCAGCCCCCTAAGGTCAACGCGGCGGCAGAAAGCCATTTGGCTGGGGCTGTACCCTCCCCAGGGCTGGCCATGTCCTATGGCTGACTGAGGTGGGGCTCACCAGGGACTGGCCCGCCCCGCAGCCTGACTTCCCCCTGTGCCTCCTCCTTGCACAGTGCTGATCCCAGCCAAGGGCACTCCCTCATGAACATTCTGCGCACTAACCTCTGTAGAGTCTGCTTCCCAAGGAACCCAACCTGTGATAACATTTAACCAAATAACTAAAAAACAACAGACATATCAGGTATGGGTATTGTAGAAAGGGGTGAGGATACACAATAAAATGTTCATACTTACCTACATGGGAGGGAGCACAGCACCGATTCGCCAGGTTCTCTGGGTTTGAATCCCACCTCTGCCATGTCTTAGCTATGTGTCCATGAACATGTCCCTTAATCTCTCTGTGCCTCAGTTTTCCACCTGTAGAATGGGGATAATGAGTACTTACCTCAGTGCTGTAATGAGGAGTAAATGAGCCAACGTGGGTAAAGCAGTTATACTCGGCCCACTACACGCTAAGTGCTATTCCGAGTGTTTGTGAATGAACAGCTGTGAGGACAAGCCCACAGGGCCAGAGGGTCATGTGGGCTGAGACTCCTCCCCAGACTTCAGGCACAGGTATCGGTATGGGCCAGGGCATGTTGAAGCATGAGTATTGGCAGAAAGAGGCCCAAGCAGGACTAGCCTGGGTGATGTCACAAGCATGTGCCTTGTGTGGGTGCTAGGCTGCTCCCTCCCATCCAGTGCAGCTGCACGCATTGCCAGTGACACCCACGTATCCATATATATGCTGAGCTGGGGGAAGCCCATCCCAGCCACACCCTTTGCGTGTCCCGATTTTCCTGAATTTCCTTTGGTGGAGGGAGGCCCCCGAGGCCTGGGATGCTGGCTCAGAAGTCCTAGGAGGATATGGGGCCCTGTTTCCTGATGAAGCGCCTGGCAGCAGACTGAAAATATGAGCTTCTGTTGGCAGGCATTTCTGAAGCCCCTAGGGGCCCAGTCTCAGAGGCAAAAACAGAAGCAAAAGCAAAGAGGCACAGGCTGCATATTGGGGAGCATCAGAAAACAGAATAAATGATTTTAAAAGTGCATCACAGCCCACAGGCTGCCCAAGTTGACAAAAGAAGCTCAAGGAGGGCTATAGCACTTAGGAGGGGCCCTCCTAGGAAAATGGACAAGATCAGATAAGCAGGGAGGGTCCCCATTCAGCCCCCCAGCTGTCTTCCTTACTTCATCACCCCCGAATGCTCTGCCACACTTAGTAAACTCTAGCCTTCTTTTTATTCCTAAATTCCCTATACTCCTTCTGGCCTCAGGGCCTTTGTACATGCTGTCCCCTCTGGCTGGAAAGTACTTTCCTCCAACTCACCCCTAATAATGCACCTGGCCATCTACTCACACCCTCTGGGTCTCCATGGAGACCTAGAGAGGTGTTTCTTGTCTATTAGATCTGAAGTAGGGCTCCCTAATGCTTATCTCACAGCCCTCTGTTCTTTTCCTCTGTAGCTCTCATCACAATTTGACTTACACACCAGTGTTTATCTGTTTAATGCCTGTGAATTCCTGGAGGGCATGCACCGGGTTTCTCATTTTCCCAGCTCGGGCCTGCTGGCTGCAGACAGGGCAGCACCATTTGAAACCCAAGCCAGCCCAAGCCACACTTTATGGACACTCCTATTCTGTGAGTTCCGTGTGCCCTAGGCCAGCTAGCCTCCATGCCCACTGACCTACTTAAGCCGGTGGCTGTAGCCAGCCAGGCTTGGGTTCAAATCCCCACTTGTTAGTTATGTGGCCTTGGGACAAGTTACAGAACTTCCCTGAATCTCAGTTTCCTCGTCAGTAAATTGGGGACAATAATCCCTGATGAGAGGGCAATTATGAAGATTAGGTGTGTGATGCGTGAGCACTGCAGCGCTGGACCAGGCATTAGGTCAACGTTAGTTCTCTCCTTCCTGCTTTAAAGGCCTGTCACTAGATGGCAGTCCATCTCAGCCACTTCGCCTCCCCTCAGGTGGCTGAAGCCTCCGTAGCACCGGAGGCTGGACTTCAGTTTCTTAGGGGCTGCATCTGAGGGAATCAAAACATACAAACACACACACAAGTTACCACTACAGCAAGACGCAGTCAGAAGCAGCTCCAGACACCAGTCAGCACCCTGCTGGGTGGGCTGCCTGAGCATACACTGTTACACACCCACGAATTCCAGGGACCCTGGATCTTTCTCTGGCATCTGCTGGGTGCTCTGCTGGGCCCCTCACCTCTGAGATGTGGTAGTTCGTCCTGGCTGGTTCAATATCTGTCTGACCAGCTCCACTGTGACCGCAGGTGTCTTCGGTTTGGGTGGTTCTCTGTGACAGGCGGATCTAGAGAATGGCTTCAGGGAGGCAAAGAGTGTGAATTACTCACACACAGGCATATCTCAGAGAGACTGCAGGTTTGGGTCCAGACCACCATAATGAAGCTGGTATCGTAATAAAGCGAGTCGTAATCCTTTTGCTGGTGGAGAGTGTTGCCTTTGGTTTGTAAAAAACACACTTCTGACGCACAATAAAACCAAGCACACTAAACGAGGTCCACCTGTAACCACATAAAGGCCTTGGGACTGGAGAACTGAGAGTGAAGGGGAGGTGGTGAGAGACGAAGTGGGAGAGAAAGGGGCCAGGCAGAACCGGACCTGCGGGGCCAGGTAGGGAGTGCAAATGGGAAGTCAGGGGAGGGTTTGAGGCTAGAGGAAAGGAATCACGATTTAATTTCCTTTTAAAGATGAAAGAAAGCAAGAACAAGGAGAGTAAAGTCTGGATGAGAAAAGACGGGCCCTGGGTTGTGGGTGGATGGAGATACTTAAGGGCAGAATGAACTGAACTTGGTGAATTGCTGTGGGGTTGATGCAGGGAGAGGAATGAAAGGTATCTCCAGGGGCTTTGGCCCAAGCGCCTTAGCATTTAAGTGCCATGTTCTAAGAAAGTGAAGACTGTGGGAGGAGCAGTTTGAGCAGGGAGTGAGATGCCTGCGTCAAGTGGGGACGCAGAGCAGGCAGTGGGATGCAGGGGAGATACAGAGACTCGGAGCTGCGGATGCCTGGGGTGGGGCGGGTGTGAAGCCAAGGGAAACATCAGGTCGCCTCGGGAACTGGCTCAGGACCCAGCACAAGGGAAAAGCTTCTGAAGTCGAAAGGCAGCGGCCAGAGGAGGAGGAAAACAAGGGCAGTCAGACCAGGAAAACCAAAGCTTAGGGGAGCATTTACAGGAGGGGCGCCGCGAAGTAGGACCTCACCATGTCCTATCGCGTGGACACGGAGGGTGAGGTGGGGCGGCCAGTGGCATACGCAAGGGCCTGGGACGAGGGCCACTGGGGACCGCGGGTCTAAAGGCCCTGTAGGGGATGCTCAGGCCTAGGGGTGCTTCTCCAAATGACGGGATCCACAAAGGGAACGCTGGCCACAGGGACAGGACAAACGTGGGTCTGCGGCCTGCGGGCCAGCCCGGCGCGGCCAGAGAGAGGGGGCGAGACAAGCCTGCTGTCCATCAGAACCCAGCGGCCAATCCGAAGGCAACCCCGCCCCCGCCCCTCCCCGGAGAGGGCGCTCAGAGGACCCGCCGCTGCCGCCAGGGTGAGGCGGCCCGGCCTGGCTCCCTCCGCCGGGCAGCCCGCCCAGGTAACTGGGCTTGGCCGGCGGGCCCTGGGGACGCTCAGCGCCCTCACCTCTCTTTCCAGTTGCTGCGCTGGCGGCGTTTGGGGAGTAGGGGTGAGGAAACGGCTGCGGCTGGGCCTGTACGGGACAGTGGGCTGGGCGTCAGCCTGTGCGGCTGA
The DNA here is from genome assembly GCA_007922815.1 of Macrotus californicus. Taxonomy (NCBI): domain Eukaryota; kingdom Metazoa; phylum Chordata; class Mammalia; order Chiroptera; family Phyllostomidae; genus Macrotus; species Macrotus californicus. The sequence goes on from VMDR010001675.1 coordinate 111,901, forward strand.
CTGCCGGGCCGGCGCGCGGCTCCGCGCGTGACGAGATCGGCCGTGGCCACCAAGCTGTGTCCGGGGCCGCGTGAGGAAGCTTTGCGGGATGGAGGAACGGGGCTGGACCGCAGGAGGCGCGCGTCCTCCCGCCGCCATTGCGCCCTGCGCCCCCGCCCGGGGCCTGGCCGGGGGTCGCGGGGCGCAGGCGCGGCGGGCGGCGGGCGGGGGTCCTCCCCACGGGCGCGCGGGCGTCTTTGTTCCCGGCGCGCGGGGCGGGGCGGGGCCTGCAGAGCCGACCCGCCCCCTGCTCAGGCCCCGCCCCGTCTCCGCCCGCAGGAGCTGCCGCCGCGGCCCACTCGCCGGCCGCCTTAGCCACCGTCGCCGCCGCCTACTCCCGCCGGCGGATCCTGCGCCGCCGTCAGCGCCTCTGCCGCCCCCAGCGCCCAAGCCATGGCGGGCGTCTCGTCCCCTTGCGCCAATGGCTGCGGGCCCGGCGCGCCCTCAGACGCCGAGGTGCTGAACCTCTGCCGCAGCCTTGAGGTGGGCACCGTCATGACTTTGTTCTACTCCAAGAAGTCGCAGCGGCCGGAACGGAAGACCTTCCAGGTCAAGCTGGAGACTCGGCAGATCACATGGAGCCGCGGCGCCGACAAGGTCGAGGGGGCCAGTAAGTGTGCCCCTTGCCCGGGGCCCGCTGTGCGCGCGGAGGGTGGACAGGGATCCGCACCCGGCTCCCCCGCGCCCGGGCCCGCTGCGGGAGCGACTTGGGCAAACTTTCCTGCCCTTCCCACACCCTCCGGGCTCCGCCCCCGCCTCGGCCCGGGTGGTCACCCCAGGCGGGGGGCATCCGGGTCCTCAGTCACCTGACAGGACACCCCCTCCCCCAACTAGGGGGAATGTTCTGGCGCTTTGCCCAGAGGCCTAAAAATCGTAGCGGATTGGAGACCCGCGGAGCAGGCATCGGGTCCCCCACACTCCGGGAATGGTGTCCGTGGAGGTGAGGGGAGCCTAGGCAGCGCCCCCACGCAGCCTCTGAACTTGGTTGGGGTAGGGCAAGATGGTCGCCCCCATCACCCTTTCTCCAAAAAGAGCAGTTTTGGTGAAACTCTTTGGGCCCCCAGGCTGGGCTCTTATTTGCAAAAGAACCTTTGGGTTCTCTGACTAGAACTTAGGCAGATGTTGGGGTAGGGCCGCTTTTGGAGCAGAGCTGAGCCTACTCATCTCTTCCTTGGGAGAAGGCGGAAGGGGTCCTGTTTGGTTTGGAAAAGCCTGAGAGAAGGCAGTGGCTGCTTTTTCCCGTTGCTGCTTTTGTCCTGAAATGAATTTTGGAGGTCTGTGTGGGTGGGCAGACACCCGAAGGCAGGGAAGGGGCTCTTGGTAAAAAAAAGCCAGGCACCTCTTGCCCTCGGGAGCACGTTCTAGAAGCTTGGCCCCAGTGCCTTGGAGTCAGGTACTCTTTTCAAGAGCGGGCAGCCAGTTTGGGGTCTAGCCCTTTGTGTTCTGCATCCTGTGGCTGCAGAGCGCCAGGAGCAGCTACTCTTGATTTCCTGCCTCCTTGCCCTCCCAGGCCTGTGGGTGGCTGCTTTTGCACGGGTCTTCATTGGGAGGAGGGAGTTGGGGGATTTTGAAAAACCCCAGATCTATCAGAATGTCATTCCCCTAGCATGTGCCTGTGCTGTGGCCGGATGGGAGCCCAGCTCTCCTTCCCCCGCCTTCAAGTGTGAGAGATGATGTGTGCGCAACCCGTGCCGTGTGTTGCTTCCTGCAAGGACCCCAGAGACTAAGGTTAGAGAGAGCCAGGCTCCGAACTCAGTCCAGGGGACTCCCAGGGGAAGGTCCTACAGACGTCCTTGGGCACGGTGTACATGGGCGAGGACACTGGAGGAAGGAAGACCTTGCGGTGAGGCGGCCACCCTCAACTACAAACTCCAGATCTGCCGCAGCTGCCTTCCTCTGTGCCCCTGTGGGCCCTGTCAGCCACTGGGAGGAAGTATTATTGATTTGAGAGACAAGATCCAAACGTGGAGGAAGGGCAGGCATTGCAGAGAGCCCACCTAGTCCTGGGAGCATCCCCCAAGTGTCAGACTCCAGGCACGGCCCCTTGATTGCTTCCTGGCGCTCCCTGTGAATTTGTGGCACTGGCTGGAGGTTCCCAGATGGAGATCTCCTGGGCAACAGGCTCATTTCAAACCATTGGTGTGACCAGCAGGTGATACGGACAGCACAGTGGTTGAAGGCGAGGCTGGGTTGGAACCTCCCCCCACCCCTCTGGCCCGTGTACTAGCTGTGTGTCCCCCCATGAGTTACTTACCTTTTCTGAGCCTTAGTTTTGCTCAGCTGTAAAATGGAAGTAATAATATGTCTACTATATACTGTGTGGTTGCTCTGGAGACTAAATGAGGAAATTGATGAAAGACATCTAGCACAGCATCTGGCACACGAATGTTTAATACCTGTGAGTCGTTACTAATAATAACAATAACAGACTACAACCGTGACTGGTACAGAGGCAGAGTGTGGCTGGAGGAGGGGCTGGGGGTGCAGGAAGGGCGGAGGATGGGGACCAAGTCCACGTTTCACTTCGATTGTGACCCGGAACAGGGAAGGGAGTGGGTTTTTTTTTTTACTTTTTCTGCCCCAACCCATCTACTCACTTAGCTACTTACCACGTAAAACAGTGTGTAAAGTATATGGAGGTTTACACAACTGATGCCCGGCTTTCTTGTTTGTGACTTGGGGCCTGAACAGAAGGGAGGGGTGTGGAAAGGGATGAATAATGTGGTCCGTGGTGTCTCAGGTCTCTGGAGGGTGGGGGCAGGAATGCAGAGGGCCTGCTAACCCCAGCCCCCAAGGGTGGGTCAACCAGAGGGGTACATATTCGATGACCTCATTAATTAGCTGGGATCTGAGAGGCCTGGAGCATATGTAAAGGGTGTAGAAGGGGCCCTGGCCCTATGATTTTGGAGGCCCCGGTTGAAGGAGTGTGGGTAAAAAGGTTAGTGAGACACTTGTGTGGAGAAGCTGGCCCACGTCTGCCCATTCATGGGTACACCTGGTTGGTGGGCTAGTGGATTCACAGACTCGGGAAGGCTGGGCTGGCAGCTGGGCCCCCTGCCACCTGGCCTCTTGCCCAGGTGCCTCAGGTGTCTGGCCTTCCCTGCTGGCCTTGTCAGGATGCCATGCAGTGCCTATAGCGTGGCCAAAGAGAGAGAGGAAGACATCATCACCCTCAGGGTGTCCTTGCCCCAGAGGAGAGATGGCGTGGGCCAGGGAAAGCGCACAGCAGGCCTGTGTACTACCTAGCTCTGGCCCAGCCGTGCCCTTTCACTTCACCCCTGGTGAAGCAGGGCTGGCATCTGCTGGTCTCTAGGACAGTGGTTTGGCCCAAAAGAGGGGTGGAGAAGTGCTTTGGTGCCTGGTGTCATGGTGGTATGACAGTAACCAGGGTGATGTTTAGCTTTTTTTTTTTTTTTTTTTGCAGTTACTGACATAAGTGAAAATAAAGCAATTACAGACTTCCTGCTGAGTGCTTCAGAGACTTTTCATTATGCTTTCTTGGCTAATCCTTACAAAGGCCCAAGGGGCTGGACTGGAGTACCAGTCCATTTACAGATAAGGAAATGGAAATACGGGAGTGAATTACACCTCAGCCAGGCCCAGCTCTCCGGGCCCAAGTGACTGTCTGGCCCATCCCCGGAGGACCCAGCCCTGGGCTTGTGCCACAGGTGGGCCTCGGGCCTGTGTCCTTGTGATCTGTGGTGCTCCTCTGAGGAGAGACCTTTGTGCCCAGGTCTTACATTAGACAGCCTCAGCCTTCTCTGACGCTGCCCCACACGCTTCCTTCTGGTGTCTTCTGGGGTGAGATGGTTCAATCAAGGGACACTGTGGGCCAGTGGCCCAGGTGGAGGCTCCTCTGGACAGTGAAGAGTTCTGCGTGCCAGCACGTCTGTGGGGATTTTGGAGCCCTAGGCTTCTGTCTTTGATTCTTCTCGAGATAATCTTCTAGACGCTAGGCTCCCTGTGAGGTGAATGAAAACAGTTCCTTGCCCTCAGGGAAAATAAAATAGGCAATGACAGTTTCGATTGGGATCTTTGACGGCCGCAGGGGGGGGGGGGGGGGGGGGG